>CAUYPK010141174.1:0-11772 GCA_963574355.1 Loris lydekkerianus | reverse complement strand
TAGCTCAATAACGGAACACCTTGGTGAAAGGGCATGGAGAGGGATTCAGCTCTCCTAACAAGCATGAGAGCTCGCGAGATGAGAGCAGTGGTGAATTGGCAGTCTCTACACCTGTGCTGTTGAGAGGCATGGGATCAGCCTTCTATTAGGCTGGGGGAGAAGGCAGTTGGGAGCATGCGCATTCTATCACAGAGCCGCTTACTCTGTCTCCTCTCCTGCCTGCAGAACACCAGCACGGCGTCCCTCTGCTGAATATTACCAAGCTCTACTAAAGACTAAGATATATCTTTCTAAGAAGACTGCTTTTCTGTCTCTCTCTCTCTCTCTCTCTCCCCTGCTAAAGTAGATAGCCCTCAGGCACCCAAGAGAAATTGTTCCTGAGCAAGGTAGTTTAGCGGTCTGTGTCCGGAACCTAGTTAAGTGGGGCCCAGACCCGGCCAGTCCTGGGCCCTGACAAGTGGTGTTAGGAGTGGGATAGTGAATGCCACTGACAACAGTGCTTCACACCTGTTATCCCAGTACTCTGGGAGGCTAAGGTGGGTGAGTCGCTTGAGCCTAAGAGTTTGAGGTTGCTGTGAGCTATAATGCCACAGCACTCTAGCGTGGGTGATAGCGTGAGACTATCTCAAAAAGGAGGAAAAAGATTTCAAATAGCAGAGGCAGAGGCAGTGCTCCCCCTAACTGCAGGAACCTAAGCCAATTATCCTGCAAGGAGAAAGAAGGTATCCAGCGTTCATCTCTGGAACCGAAATATATTCCCCACCCTGCATAATGCTGGCCAAACATTGTATCCTCTTGCTGAAAACCCTTCAGTGTCTCCACAATGCCCACTGAATAAAGTCCAGGCTCCCGGCCAACATAATTCATCCCACCCCTCCTTCCCAAGCTCCTCTCCCACAGGTTCCTTCCACCTGATGCTACAACCAGAGCTCACAGCTTCATGTTCTTGTACAAAGATGTGAGTGGGCACCCGCCTCACTCATTTTGAGCCTCACCAAGTGTCAGGCACGCGGTAATGATATACAGTGATTATTTATTGATGAGAAACTGGATGAATCCCTCCTAGGAACCCACGGGGGGCCGGGAGTGGGAGGACAGGCAGAGGCTATTACCTACATACATATCGAGATAGGTAATCTTCTTCCAAACATGTGATATGTGAGGGAAACAAAATTACAGCAAAAAGCATGCAGCCCGAAAAAGGATAATTTTATTATTTGGATGACATTTTTCTGGGTTAATAAACTCACATCAATGCTTCATTCCAAAAAATACTTAATGCAGCCGAGCAGGGGAAAATCATTCTGTGCCAACCAGCATCTGAAGCTTTGTTGGGGATACAGGGATGAAGGCGAGGTGGTGCTCCAAGACCTTAAATGTACCCCACAATGATGGAAGTAAGCTCATCAACCTTCAAGCAAGACATGACACCCTGAAGGCGACACCAGAGAAGCAAATGGAAGGTCAAACTTGTGAGGTGAGTCTCCCCCTGCGTCAGGCACAGATGGTTCTTGCCCATTCTCAGTGACGGACTCACCCCCCTTGTACTCTTCACCTCCCAGTCCTGTGACTCTGGACTTTATAGAGATGAATTTTCTGGAAGGCATGCTGGGGGCATTTCACTGTATTGCATAAAAGCCCAGAAGAGTCAGAGGACTCTGGGAGGCTTTGAAGAAGAGGAGACAACTCTCTGAACCAGGCCTGGAAAGTTAAGGGGTGCTCAGGTGGAAAGGAAGGAAGAACCTTCTGAAGGAAAGGAAGAATGCCAACCAGGGCATGCTCGTGGGAGGACTCGGGCAGCACATTGGAACCAACAGGAACTCGGAGAAGCCATCCCACCGGAGAGGTGGGGGTGCGGGGTGCAGAAACTGTTGGAAGGTTTCACTGAGGCTGCTAGTTATGAGACAGCTGTGTGTCCTCACACCTTAGCAAGGGTCCCTCTGGACCGAGGAGGGAAAAGGCCCACAGGACATGCACTTACATGGCTGACATGGTCCCCACCTGCTGTCTGGTCCTTCTTCCCTACTGGAAAGCTCTGTGTGTGAGCCCTGTGGGTGGCTGTGTGTCAGCACAGGAAACGGCTAATGGGGGACCTGAATTCAAACAACACGTACCAAGTACTGAGCACCCACAGGTCTTTGAATCCTGTGAAGAATATTTTGTGACGCTCCAAAAATCTATGTTCACAGTAGATAAAGTGACAAATAAAGCACAGAAATATCGAAGGCAAGCTGGGCACAGGGCCTCACACCTGTAATCCCAGCACTCTGCGAAGCCAAGGTTGGTGAATCCCCGGAACTCAGAAGTTTGAGACCAGTAGGAGCAAAAGCAAGACCCCGTCTCTGCTGAAAATAAGAAAACTAGCCAGGTATGGTGGTGGGTTACTGTAGTCCCAGCTACTTGGGAGGCTGAGACAGAAGGATCACTTAAACTTAAGAGTTTGAGGTTGCTGTGAGCTATGATGCCACAGCACACTACCCAGGATGACACAGTGAGATTCTGTCCCAAAAAAAAAAAAAAAAAGAGAGAGAGAGAGAGAGAGAAAAGGAATATTGAGGTCCTTGGAATAAGATGTTCCAACCTCATCCCTCTGGTAAGGGAAGGGTCCAACAAACATCCTATGAATACCATTACTGCTGCAGTTGACCCAGTTGTGGGAGACTCTGTGTCTGATGGTGGCAATTCCCCCTTGGTCACACCATAGGGAAGCAAATGGGAGAAGCCCTCTGTGGCCTTCCATGGTGTCACTCTAGCACATTAGGACCAGCACATTCTGCTGGGCAGAGGAGTTCTGTTCTAAAAACGTCTGTCCTGCTAAGGCCCTGGGCGCCCTGCAGCCCTCTTTGTCTCTCTAAGTTGAGGTTTTTATCCAAATTAGAGAAAACTGCCTCTGTCGCCTCCTCCCTTGAGCACTGTATACCAACTTACTCATCACCATCACTTCACTTTCTTTATAAAACAGATGAAAACAAAACAGAGCACAAAAAATATTCTCAAAACTATGCATCACTTCCTCTTAGAAATGTACATAAAAGCACCTTGAAGACAGACCTGGTTATCATCAAAAGCCTGATCCGGTCCCTCCTGCGATGCCCACCATGGTGTTGGATGAAAAACCATTCACCCCTTAGAGCACCTCTTCAGTGCTGTAGGTGTGTGGCTGCGACACACCCAGCTAGTCATGAGCTAGCCTTTTCTGAGATGTAAAGGGAGAAATATTCCAGATTCTTAATAGCCTTCCAAAAAATTAAAAAAAAAAAAAAAAAAAAAATAGGCTAGCTCTAGCTTCAGAACAAAACTTCCCCTTACTGGGAAACACAGGAACGAATGCCCCGAGTGAGAAACCACTGGCCACCAGGAGCCCCCCGCCCCCATTGTCCACTTGTTCCAGCCACACTGGACAGCTTTTCACACATCAGGAGTGGAAGACACTATTACCTGTCCTGTCTCTGCTCTTACTGTTCTTCCTTGACAAGTGCCCTGCTTTCCCA
The DNA here is from genome assembly GCA_963574355.1 of Loris lydekkerianus. Taxonomy (NCBI): domain Eukaryota; kingdom Metazoa; phylum Chordata; class Mammalia; order Primates; family Lorisidae; genus Loris; species Loris lydekkerianus. The sequence goes on along the minus strand of CAUYPK010141174.1, from coordinate 8,281 downwards.
GGGCTAGCAGGTGACACTGCCACTTCCCTTCTGGTGGGACAGAAGTTGGTGGTGACGCTGACCCTGGCATCTTTGGCCGAAGGCTCAGCTCCCTCCTCCGGCCTCCCTGAGCCCTCCAGTGCTTCATCCTTCATTGTTCCCGTCCTTACAGTCCTTCATTTACCGGAGGACTCTAAATGATCAGCTCTCTGGGAACACGGATCAGAAATTTTCAGCTCTATGGCACAGTATGGTGCTCCATACACAGCTGTTCCAAAGTGTGTATGGAGGCCGAGGCAGGAGGATCCCTGGAGCTCAGGAGTTCAGGACCAGCTTGAGCAAGAGCGAGACTCCGTCTCTACTAAAAACAGAAAAACTAGCCGAGCGTGGTGGCAGTGCCTGGAGTCCCAGCTACTCGGGAAGCTGAGGCAGGAGGATCACTGGAGCCCAGGAGTCTGAGGTTGCTGTGAGCTCTGACACCACCACAGAACTCTACCCATGGTGACACAGTGAGAATGTCTCAAAAAAAAAAAAAAAAGCATTTACTGAAGGAGTTTATTCCTCCAAGAATTTTATTTAAAATATTTGCTGGCAGGAATGAGTCTTTAATTTAATTTCACCATAATCACTTTTGTCTTCACCATGCTTACAGCTAATTTTAAGGATTTGTTTAAACCTCTGCCCAAGTCTACAAGGAATAAAGGTTTTTGTAACTTCTCTTTCTACTCTGCCTCAAGAAGACAAGAGGTACCTTCTTCCAATTATTTATAACTCGCTTAGAATCCACGTAGTACCCTTGAAAGTTAATCTTATTCAATGAAGTCCAACTATTCAGAAGAATTGTGTGAAATGAAAAGATGGGCAGAATATAAAAGCAAACCAACAATATCTGCTACCACACAACGATGATATTTCACCAAGTTCCTTCATCTACTAAAGCTCCTCTAAGAACAAATTAATGGTTTCTCATCCTGTCAATGATTCAGAATATTATTACAGCAATAAATTTTTGTCGTCCACTCAAGTAGTAGTATTGAGCCATTGCTGGACGGATTATGTTTAACTTCTTAAGCCTCCAAATATCACTCTGAGGCTGCTTTTACTCATCTTTACCCTGAAATGACAGAAATATGAACCTGAGGGACTTCTTCAGCCCCAAAGAGAGAGAGCAGGGCAGCTGGTATAATTAACTCCCTCCATATTCAAGCACTGCTGTTTTACGTTTTCTCTTGCCAGAAATTTTAGGATCCAAAAGACAACAGAAAAATTAATTATTTACTACACAATGTAATAAAAACCACTAAGTACTTAATTTGGCCACAGGACCCTGGGCAGGTCCCATGATTTCTCCAGCTGTAAAAAATGAAGGAGCAGATTATAATAGCTACGAAAACTCCTGTTTCTTGCAACGTATGAGAACGTTGGGTACTTTTTATCTCATTTCCCATGCCCCATTTCTACTCTGCTTTACTTCATTTGCTCCAGCATAACTTAATTCTTCACAACATGTCAAATTTTTTAAATGGCTTTTCACCACATGCTACACGTACCGTAATGGAGGAGGATCTTGGTTAGTTTTTTCAGACCACACTAGTGTGTCATTTTCAAAACAACATAAAGAGTAACTTGATCCAGTAGCTCAGCAACAACAACAAAAACTTCAAAAATAAGCAAAGAGGCCCAGCACCGTGGCTCACGCCTGTGATCCCAGCACTCTGGGAAGCTGAGGTGGTGAATCCCTGGAACTCAGGAGTTCAAAACCAGTGGGAGCAAGAGCGAGACCCTGTCTCTACTTAAAATAGAAAAACCAGCCGGGCGTGGTGGCAGTGCCTGTAGTCTCAGCTACTCGGGAGGCTGAGGCAGGAGGATCGCTTGAGCCCAGGAGTTTGAGGTTGCTGTGAGCTATGTCACCACAGCACTCTAGCCTGGGCAGTAGAGGAATACTCTGTCTCAAACGAACAAACAAACAAACAGAAACAAAAAAAACAAGAAGGACCCAACATGCATTTAGGAATTCACTCCTCACTATTTCTTTTGATCCTCTTGTGCACAATTGTTATTCTTTAATTTCAGGCAACTGAAGTATTCAGTATGGCCCAGCATGTACACGCATGTGTGCCCTGAGTGCACACACACACACACACACAAAATGATACATTTTCAAGATTTAATAAAGGCCAGCTTCCCCATCATGGCGATGTCCTCCCAAGCCCAGTGAGGAGAAGGCGAGGCTCTCCCAACACAGCCTGCAGTCAGGCTGAGGGCTGGAGTGTGTGTGGCGGGGCTGCTAGGTATGGGGTCTGTCACAAGGGAAAGTGGAGCAGCAAGGCAGACAACTATCAGGATTTAGCTACCGCAGTTTTCCTGAATGACAAAGGTCACCAAACAGTTTCACCTACCAAACAGAACACGGAAGAATTGTGAGAAAACACAGGACTGTTGTTTTATAGCCATTTTACAATCAACCAAGAATCTGTTTAACAAATAAAATGTATATACTTGGCAAAAGAGCTGTCACTTTAGCACTGCAAGTTCCCCTACAATCTGAGACAGCCCTATGTTGCCCAGGGAAGAACTCTAAGAGGGATTCACAGAGAACTAAAATCTCTTCTAGAATCATCATCACAGCTGCCTCTTTGCTTGATTCTGTTTCCTCTATCTGGATAAATTAGGCTCCTAACTGTAAAGAAACGCAGACCATCTCCCGAGCTAGCCGCCTCAACTCCGAGTCAGTCACCGTTCTTCCCTGTGAGGCTTACCTGCACATACAGCTGGCACCGCACACACACCCATTCGGTAAATGACTGAGTGGGTGAGTGATCAGAATAGTCATTTGCTTCAGTTGAGTGCCCTTCTCTACCCAAATTGCAACCTGACTTACACTTAAAACAAAGAAAAAGTCGTAATACATTAAAAAGCACCGGTAATGGAAGCAAATTCTCTATTCCAATAATGTTTTTTGGGTTTTTTTTTTTTGAGACAGAATCTGTCACTCTGTCACCCCAGGTAGAGTGCAGTGGCATCATAGCTCACAGTAACCTCAGCCTCCTTGACTCAAGTGATCCTTCTGCCTCAGCCTCCCCAAGCACTGGGATTACAAGTGTGAGCCACAGCAGACAATAAAATTCCACCCAAAGTGGAAAGCGCAGTTCTGGAGTTTCCATTTTCATCTAAGGGAGACCAGAAAGAGGAGCTTTGTGGGAGGTCTGTAAGTGACCACCCCACAGCCTGAGGTGCGTCCTGGGGGGCAATAGCCTCCAGTCTTCCTTCCTACCCTGAGACCTTAACTTTAGTGGTCAGCTAAACAGAGGCCAGGAGTTAAGTTTTCCCATATGAACAAAAATCCCAATATCCCAAGAGAAAGTCAATAAGGATTTACCTTCAGGATTTTTATTTTAACGTGGGATTATACTTTTCTGTTCTTCTGTCAGTTGCAAATCCCCAAACCTACTAGAATTCACTCAAAACTAATCTGCAGTGTTTTCATTGGAAGAAAAGCAATCAGGAGAGCTCTGACCCACCGAACAGCTGGGAATTCGGTTGCTGGAAGGTTTGGTTTAGTCTTTATTTTTCTAGCTGCTGGCCCTGTGCTAACATGATTCTGTGAAGGTCACGTTTAATCTTGCAGAGAAAAGCTACCTAAGCAGTTCTTAGGTAGGCTTCGGTAAAAATAAATTGCCTTGGCTCTGTGGATAAATCTGCTGCTTCAACCCAACACTTACAGTTGGAGGGAACAAATGAAGGTAACTGTAAAATACTATTTGATTTCAAAAGAATTTCACTGCACAGTATTAATAGCAAAGTTACTGTTAATAAGGAACCCATGGAGAAAGGAGCAGCTCCCAACCGTCTGTCTCCAGTTTACCACCAAATATAGCTTATTTACATGCACAAGAAGGCATTAGTACCATCGTGGGGATTTACATGTCAAAGGAATGGACTGCTAAGATTTTTTTTAAGGTCTGGGTACAAAGGAGGAAAATTAAATCGTTTTTCACCTTATGGGTGTTGAAGCCTAATACAAAGTGACAAATCCCAATGCTTATGTACTCAATTCACATACTGTTAGGTTCCTAACACAATGCAGATCCTCCTTAGCTGAAAGTCAGCCTCTGCTTTGCGGGTAAAAATCAAATCAACAAATATTTATCTCGTTCTTAACAGGTATCAAGTACTGGTGGGAAATGCAAAGAAATGGGTCACAGCCCTTGTTCTCAAAGAACTTATTCATTAGGTGATATAAATGGGAAAAATCCAAGTCATCAAAGATTTTCACAACAGTTTAAAAATTTGTTTTTTGTTTTTGTTTGTTTTTTGAGACAGTCTCACTCTACTGCCCCGGGTAGAGGGCTGTGATGTCATAGCTCACAGCAACCTCAAACTCTTGGGCTCAACCAGTCTTCTTGCTTCAGCCTCCCAAGTAGCTGGGACTATAGGTGCCCACCAAAATGCCCAGCTAGTTTTTCTATTTTTTTAAGTAGAGACAGAGTCTCACTCTTGATTAGGCTGGTCTCAAACTCTGGAGCTCAAAGGATCCTCCTGGCCCAGCCATCCAGAGTGCTGTGATAATAGGAATGAGCCACTGTGACTAGCTGACTAGAAAAAATTAATCAAGATGTACACAGCTGCAGGCATGGTGCCTGCCCATTTTAGCACCTATAGTCCCAAGAAGATTGCTTGAGCCCAAGAGTTTGAGGTTGCCATGAGCTATGATGCCATGGCACTCTACCTGGGGCGGGAGAGTGAGACTTTGTCTCAAAAAAAAAAAGTGATGCTTGGCTAGCTAAGTATCATCATTGGAGTGGCACATATAGGCTGCTGCTTCAGTGGAAATTCAGAGCATTTTATTGTTTTAGGCTTTGTTTAGTTTGTGGGAAAGGCGCAAGGAAAGATCAGGAATAGTTTGTGTGAAAGATCCATGCGGTTAAGACCAAAACAACCACTCTAACTTGGCGTTCCTCCAGTCCTTTTAAGATGGTCTCTGTGTGAAATCTTGCCCCTGTATTTCTCTTCACAGCGCCACCAGCTACGTGTCCACTGAGCACGAGAACCATGGCTAGGCCAACATAAGAAGGGCTGCAGGTGTAAAAGGCACGGTAGACATTGAAGACTCAGCGGGAAAAAGAACATTAAGTATCTCATTCATATTTTTACATTAATGATGTAAAAATGGGTTATTGATATTTATTACAATTAATTGTACCAGCTTCTTTTTACTTTTCTAAGTGGCTACTGGAAAATTAAAAAACATACACGTCTCACACTGTATCTGTGTTGGACAACGTTATTCTCATAAATACGTTCTTTTTGGCTGTGCTTTGGCACTCAGCCTCTGAACTCCCACCAGTTACTCTCAACTCTAGTTTCATAACAATCCAAAATGTCTTCGTATTCATAAATTAAGGAGCAAAACTGGTCTAATATTTTTTCAAGTGAAAATTAAGGATCTGGAGTCTTCTTCAGTTGTGAAAAGTGAGAAGTCCCACTCTCACTTTGTGTGATTAAGTCACACAGTCATTCTTCAACATTCTTCAACAAAGTTCCTGTAAAATGTCTTCATCTTCTGAGACACAGGCATGCATATGATAAGAAGACAGAGAATGTATATGATATAAAGACAGGGAATGCATGCAAGATCAAGGTAGAGAACGCACAGGATATAAACATAGCGAATGTTTGCTTTCAGCTCCTTATAAACATTTTACTCTTCATATACCATGAGAATTAGACTGTAGCCATCTGTCTAAGTTAAATGCTCTTCACTAAAAGATAATAAAACTTATCTCCTCTAGAGGGCCAAATAGTTACCCGTTTCTGCGGTATTCCTGTTTATAAAGCATGCAACTGTGAAGTGGGGGAACATCTCAGACCCTCCGCAGTTCTTGACAAAACAGCACGTCCCAACCTCCCCCAACACCAGGCTAAGTGTCTTCAAGTAGCAAGAGCTGCCTTGGAACGATGGGGCTCCTTCTAGCACTGTCGCAAAAAAAAGTTTCCAGGATTAAAACAAACAAACAAAAAAGGAAAACACCCACAATGCCACTCATCAAAATGATATGTTTGTTCCAGATTTTTTTTTTTAATGCTACAGACACAGATATATACATACATTTTTATAATAAAATTAGGAGCACAATTTAATATCCATTTTCCCCATCTAACCAATATAGACAACAAATATTTTCGCATCATTAAATGGTACTCCAACACATGAATTTTATAAGCTACCTATGCTCTATCTGGATGTGTCATAATTCATGTGTCCTGTTGTTGATATTTAGACTTTTCTTTTCTTTTTCTTTTTTTTTTTTTTTTTGAGACAGAGTCTCACTCTGTCACCCTGGGTAGAGTGCTATGGCGTCATAGCTCACAACGATCTCAAACCCTTGGGCTCAAGTGATCCTCCTCCTCAGCCTCTAGAGTAGCTGGAACTACAGGTGCCCAAAACAACACGTGGCTTGTTTTCTATTTTTAGTAGAGACCAGGTCTCGCTTTTGCTCAGGTTGGTCTCTAACTCCTGAGCTCAAGGGATCCACCCACCTTAGCCTCCCAGAGTGCTGGGATTACAGACCTGAGCCACCACCCAGGCCTGTATATTTAGGTTGTTTCCAAGTTTTCACATAACAAAAGCTAATTCAATAAACATCCTTGTACATAAATCTTTGTTCCCATCTCTGCTTACTTCACCTAACCAAGTTTCAAGAAGCAGAATTACTGGAACAGAGAATTTAACATTTTTAAGACTGTAAGTATTAAAAATGGTTTTAAGACACCAAGTTAAGAAAGTTTATTTAAATGTACAATCCCAGCTACAGTCACTGTGGAATACTGAGTATAAATCAATGACCTACAGTGCCGAGTGAGGACATTCATGCACCAGCCTTAGCTGAGCCATCTGTTTCTTCCTTCAGGAAAAACACAGTATTGGCCTGTTCTATTTTTCTGATTGATTGCATATTTCTCCCCTACAATCTAAACACCCCCATTACACTGATTTGGTCTTTACAAATTTTAAAAATGAATAAAATTATCACATGGATTATGTTCACCGATTATGTATTAATTTTTAAAAACTGAAATTATACATTCCACAAAGGACTAATATCCAGAATCTACAAAGAACTCCACCAAATTGACAAGAAGAATACCAAACAACCCCATTTAAAAAATGGGCAAGACACGAACTGAAGTTTTTCAAAAGAAGACAGACAAATGGCCAAGAAACATGAAAAAAATGCTTAACATTATTAATCATCAGGGAAATACAAATTAAAACCACAATGAAATACCACCCTATCTCTGTCAAAATGACTGTTGTTAAGAAGTCAAAAAGTATTTGGGACGCCAGGGCTCACACCTGGAATCCCAGCACTCTGGGAGGCCGAGACAAGAGGACTGCTTCAGCTCAGGAGTACAAGACCAGCTGAGCAAGAATGAGACCCAGTAGAGACTGGGTCTAATAATAATGTCTAATAATAGGACAAATAGCCGTGGTGGTGTGTACCTATAAAACAACTACTCTGGAGACTGAAGCAGGAGGATGGCTTGAGCTCAGGAGTTTGAGGTTGCTGTGAGTTATGACACTAGGACATACTACCAAGAGCAACAGAGTAAAACTCTGACTCAAAAAGAAAGAAAAAGAAGTGAAAAAGCAATTGATGGTGACATGGATACAGAGAGAAAGACACACTTATAAACTGTTGGCAGGACTGAAAATCAGTACAACCTCCATGGAAAACAGTATGGAAATTACTCAGAGAAAAGCAGACCTGCCATCTGATCCAGCAATCCCACACTGGGTATTTTACCCAAAGGAAAAGAGATCATTTTATCAAAAGGACAGCTGCACTCAAATGTTTACTGCGCAGTTGACAATCACAAAGATGCGGAATCAACACAAGTGCCCTTTAATTCCTGAATGGATTACCAGAATGTGGTATATGTATAGCATGGAGTACTACTCAGCCATAAAAAGGAACAAATTAATGTATTTTGTAGCAAACTGGATTGAACTGGAGATCATTGTCCAAAATCAAGTATCAGAGGAACGGAAAAACCCACACGACATGTTTGTTTTGGGGACTCATCAATGGGCGAGCACAGGCGCAGAGAAAGGTGAAAGTCACCAGAAATTCAGAAGGGGAAAGGAGGGCAGAGTGCAGTGTGTGTGTGTGTGTATCAAAATATGTTGAAGACTAATTTATAAAGTTTTCATCTAATTCCAAATTGGTACATTTCTATCTTATACATTGTGGTATAAAGTATGATACAAACTTTGAATGACAGGGCATTGACAGTGAGG
>CAUYPK010141173.1:0-25253 GCA_963574355.1 Loris lydekkerianus | reverse complement strand
GGGTTGCAATAAACATTCTGGTACAAATATCTTTGTTATGATGTGATTTTTGGTCTTCTGGATATATATACCTAGTAGAGGAATTACAGGATTGAATGGCAGATCTATTTTTAGATCTCTAAGTGTTGTCCAAATATCTTTCCAAAAGGAATGTATTAATTTGCATTCCCACCAGCAGTGTAGAAGTGTTCCCTTTTCTCCACTTCCACACCAACATCTCTGGTCTTGGGGTTTTGTGATATGGGCTAATCTTACTGGAGTTAGATGACATCTCAAAGTAGTTTTGATTTGCATTTCTCTGATGATTGAGGATGATGAGCATTTTTTCATATGTCTGTAGGCCGTGCACCTGTCTTCTTCAGAGAAGTTTCTCTTCAAATCCCTTGCCCAGCCTGCGATGGGATCCCTTGTTCCTTTCTTGCTTATATGTTTGAGTTCTCTGTGGATTCTGGTTATTAAACTTGTGCTTTTTATGCCTTGTGTGTCCTTTTGAGGCGCTGGATGTACTCCCAAGCACTATAAGGCTGTATCCTTTTGTGCTTATCTTTGCAAAGTAATCTTGCCAATTTAGACAACTGTATTACTGTGCACTGTTAGAGGGTTCAGCTTTTTTCCCCATGAATATGTATTTCTCCTGTATTTTTACTGTATTTTTGACATTATAATATTTCTCTTGTTGTTGGTTAGAACTCTTGTAATATTGGTGTAGCAGAAATTAAAAAAAAAATTGATCTACTAAATCACATCTAGTTAAAAGGCATCCATTTCATGTAAATTATAAGAGAAAAAGAAAACAGATTCAGGTAGCTTTTTATCTTTTAAGATACATAGTTGCAGGAAAAGAAGCATTACTGAATAGTTCTGCCCTTGAAAAAAAGGTAGCCTAAAGCCTCATGAATTATAATTTAATTGTGAGTTTCAGATTATATGAATATGCTGAATAATATAAATAAGATCATGGGGGACAGATTAATTAGAGAAAAAGTTTTTCCAAATACACAGGAAGCAAGCAGGTGAAGAAGTTACTCGCTCTTGTTAGCCATTCTACCCCTAGCATGTAGCGTACTGCCTAGCAAATAATACCTGCTCAGTAAGTTTGTGTTGACAGAAAGAACGAATAAATGAATAAAAAATATGCTTACAATATAAGCAGGTGTTGGCAATACTCGAGCTGGTGCCTGGATATTCTAATTGCAAATCTTGCTTCGTTATTTATTAAATTTGAATCTCAGTGAAGCAGTTCTCAGTCTAGTTTTAATTACCGTAGGTTCTTTAAAGCAGTAAGCCTGAATTTCATTAAAAGAATTACATTACCCAAACTTCATTAATTCATAGTCTTCCTTTCCTTTATTCCGTATGGCATGGTGAGGTCTAATTTCATTGGAATGACCCAGAGGGAAGTAAGTAATGCCAGATAGGAGACAAGAAAACCGATTAAAGGAAAGATTCCGATGTTTAGCAGAATCTCTGTCCACGTTTATGAAAGTCAACCTCATCTGAGAGAGAGAAAGAGAAAAAGCAAAATTTGTTTTTAGAGACTATAGATGGATGTGGCTGTCTTTGGGGTACCTGAGAAATCGTTAGGAAGTATAGAAAATAATCACAGCTTTAAAGATAAGCATGATAAATATCTCCCCTGATACAGCAAACACCATCACCTTTGCAGAAGAAGTAACATTTAAACCCAGCTGGTTGAGTAAATCCTATCAAAATGGTACGATATTTCTTACTCAACTTTGCTTGACTCTAGAAGTGAAATAAATGCCTAAAGTGTTGTTGTCTTTTAAATCTGTTCAAATTCTTTAAACTTCAGTGTCTGTTATGTTTATGATCCAGTTAGATGAGTGTAGATGAGTCTTCTTGCTTACATGCAAAATTGACATTCTGAGGCAAATCCGTCTGTCACCTTACGTGGTTGAACAAGATTGGCTTTGGCTTTACCTACCTGGAATCTGCCTTGTTCCCTTCAGTTAAAAGCTAATACTGATTATATTCAAGAGAATAGTAGAGAGAGAAGGAGAATGGTTTTCTTTGGCTAATCTTGTTATCTGTTTTATTTGCATGGACTATCTGATTTGTAACAGGTCATCACCGTTTTCCTTTATTCCTTGGACCAGGACTTATTTTCATGTCTATCAGTGTTCTGATTTTTTCTGATATGTTTAGTGTGCTATTGCCTTTTATAGAAATTTGTTTCTTTCTCCCCAAATGTAAATGTGTTGTCCTTGGACCCATTCACTCACACTAAGCAAATAAAACTTGTATGCCTCAGTAAGCCTTTACATCTTTTATTAACAGCAGTGACATTCTATTGGACTTAATGGAAAACCACTATGTAATAATTAGATTTTGTAGGGATAATAACCAGCAAGTTTTTCTTTTTTAAATTGCAGAGTGTGACCAGAATGTTGCATTTCACTAGTGCAAACTACTAATAAGAGCTATTCTTTATCAATAATAGTCCCCCTTTTTCCAAGCAATTAGCATATATTTATGGTTCATCTTCACAACAACCTACAGATATTGGGCTTTTCTCATTCCTTTTATTCAGATGAGAAAGCCTGTGCTGCAGGTCCCATAGCCGTACGTGGCAGAACTAGGATCAGAATGAACTCTGCCTAACTCTAAAACCTATGAGCTCTCAATACAGAGCTGTCTCTCTGTATGATCCTGATTCAATAGTAAAAACAAAGTTTCTCAGCATTTTTATCACTTTAAATGCACGTTTTAAAATGTAACTTTCCAGAATATTAATAAAAACCTTTATTTCATTATGATTACTTCCAATTAAGTGAAATGGGTTCAGAAGAGAAACATGGGCTTAATAAAGAGGAAAATATTTCCTCCAACCGTATGCCTGCCTCCGTGGCACTTAGAAACTTGCAGTTCTTTTTGACCCCTGGCCAGAAATGAATAGGGTAGGAGAAATAAAGTAGAAACAGATGTGGGTGAGACTTAGCCCTGTGCCCAGGGGGACACTAACCTTCTATACAGATGCAGACACAAATATAGTGGGTACAATCTCCTTATGGCCACTGGTGTCTCCCTTTACTGGACACCAAACAGTGAGAAAAGTGCACATCTTTTTCATGGGTGACTTTTTAAAGCTTAGCTATGAAGCTTGGCACATGTATTGCATTTCTGTTCCGAATGGTTGGTCTTCAGCTTCTTTTGCTAAGCATTATGGGACCAAAGTCTTAACTGATTGCAAATGTTTCTGTGGTAAACTTTTCCACAGGAGTCCCTAGCTGGATCCAGCCGTGCTTATTCTTTTGCAGTAAAACTTGGAAAGAAGGAGTAGGGAACGACAAAATCTTCCTGGAGGACATAATTGTAAGGAATTGTCCATACATTTGTGTTCTGTGTTTGTTAAAGCACAGGGCGTTCAAAAGGAGTAGGTCAAATAAAGTCATAAAAAAGTACTTGGACTCTAATTCCTGCCCAGCCAACCACTTCCAGCGGTTTAGGAGTGCAACCCAGAAGAAGCGTGAGAGGTTTCCAGAGAAAACAGTGTAAGAGGCCAAACCAAGCAATCTACTTAAAGTGGGCAAAGCAGAGCTGGAGGCCGTTAGAAGTTTGAAGCAGGAGACATTATTTTCCTTCCCTCTTTCCCTCACTAGGGGACTCAGTACTGAATCTTCATAGGGAATCAAACCTGAATAGATGGCTGGGGGGAGGATTGAACCCTTAGCAGCTCATCAGTCCTGCCATCTGTCCTACGTCTTCATTAAAAATTGAAATCTTTAAAATGAGCTTTCCCATCAGGATTAAAAGACAGAAAATCTATTACCAGTATTTCTTCATGTTCCTTCTTATATTTCCCAGGGGCCAAAATTCTCTCACTGAAACATATAGCCAGTCCTCAAATTGAACTTTCCTGGAAGGGGCTTTATTATTTCATCCAAACACAGCAGGGTTTTCCTTTATAAAGTAAAATTGTAAACGTGGCGGGTAGTCAATTAGCACATTTGCCTAAAATGTTTGCGTGTTTCCCTATGTTTAGGCAAAGTGAAGAATGAAATTGTTTCTAAGGGAAATTATTATTATTATTTTGTTCTCCAGGTAATGTTAGAAGAGGTCATGTCCTGTAGCTCACCCTCTATGGCTTCAGGGCGCAGAGGGCAGGTTTTTTTGTTTATCTGTTTGTTTGTGTAACCTTCCTATTAGGGAGGAAGTCAGACTGTCTGCTGGCAGCGGAGTGTTTTAACTGACGTGCAGGGAGTTCATCTGCTGTTGTGTTTGCCACATGGCTTCGTGGGGAGGGCGGGATGGGCTTGGCCTAGCCAATTTGTCTTTAGGTCTTGTGTCACGTCTCTCCCCATCTGTGGTCTGTGGAATCCCTTTCCTAGCTGGGGAATTCTCTCCAGAAGTCCAAGCCCTTCTCCTGCAGGCCTCCCTCTGGCACAGACAGTATTTCTCTCTTCATCTACCTCTTACCCTTAGCACCTCCTCAGAAATTTTAACATCCATTCATATAGCTAGGTTGGACTAATTTTGAGAATTAGAGGGGGCCTTAGAGGGTTGAAGAGAAGGTTTGTCCACTGCTTCTAAAATGATGATGCCAAATAAGGACTATCTATTCTGCTCAGCTCTGTTATTAGACCCTGTTGTGACCTGTAGAGTCCTGTGAGAATCAGAGGCACAGGGGATTTTCTTAGGAATACCGGGCTTGGCAACCCCAACTCAAAGCACAGCTACAAATACTGCAGATGGTGGTTTACATCATTTGTGTTTTGTAGCACATGTTGAATTCTAGACTGGGGTGGGTAGCGTACTTGAAAAGATGAATAGCAGTTTATAAAAAGGGAACATTTTGGAAAACTTAAAAAAGAAACAAAAGCTTCCTGAAATTACTACAGATTCCAACCAGTTACCCTTCACCTTAAGAGTTTATTTGAGTCAAGTTTCGAATGCTCTAATAATACTTTTACATGCACTAAGCAAGATCCTCACATGTTCCAACAAATGCTTATCTTTCTTTTATACTGGATTGAGTTTACCTTCTCATCTTTTACCCTCAAAAAGGTATACTCTATATTATGCTGCATGATCAGGTCAGCTCAGCATCCTGTCTGCTGGTTAGAATCATAACAGTGCACCTCCTCATCTGCAGCAAAAATAATGTTACATGTTAAACTGTTACTTTCCACTGAGGGAAGAGTGGGCAGTACACCAATGTGTTGTGACTAGTTGAGAATATGTGCTCCAGAAAGCCCATACTCCCTAGCCTGCTCCAGCCTTAGCTTGAACTTACAGAAATAGGCATTTGAGTGGCTATCTTTATGCATCTTTCCCTAGCTGATTCTTGTCTTTTTAAAATCTTAAAATTGATAGGGAACCACACAAGACCCAGAATAGCAACACCAGCCTAACTAAAAAGAACAAAAGTAGAGGAATCACAGTACCAGATTTCAAATTATTCTACAGAGCAGTAGTAACCTCAAGAGAAAGTTGTTAGCATAAAAACAAACACAGAGACCAGAGGAAGAGCATAGAGAGCCCAGAAATAAATTCATACATGTATAATGAATTTAACTTTGGCAAAAGTGCCAGGAACATGCAGTGGGGAAAGGGCAGTCTTTTTAATAAATAGTGCAGGGAAAACTGGATGTCCATATGCAAAAGAATGAAACTAGACCCTTGTTTCTCACCATGTACAAAAATCAAATCAGAATGGATTAAAGACTTACATCTAAGATCTTAAATAGAAAACTACTACAATAAAACATTAGGGAAGTGTTTCAGAACATTGGTCTGGGCAATGATTTCTTGGGTAATAACCCCAAAGCACATGCAACCAAAGCAAAATTGGACACATGGGATCACATCAAGCTTAAAAGCTTCTGCACAGCAAAGAAAACAATAAACAAAGGGAAGAGACAACACGTAGAATGGGAGAAAATATTTGCAAACTACCTGCCTGGCAAGGGGTTGATAACTAGAATACACAAGGAGCTTCAGTATCTCAATAGGAAAAAAATCAAATAGCCCAATTAAAAAATGGTCAAATTGTCTGAATGAACATTGCTCAAAATAAGACACACAAATGGCCAGCAGGTGTACAAAAAATGCTCGACACAATTAGTCATTAGAGAAATGTAAATTAAAACTATAATGATATATCATCTCACTCCAGTTAAAATGGCTTTTATCAAAAAGACAGGTGATAATCAATGCTGGAAAAGATGACAAAGGGGAACCTTGTGCACTGTTGGTGGGAATGGAAATTAGTATAGTCACTATAGAGAACAGTATGGAGGCTTCTCAAAAACTCAAATAGAGCTCCCTTATAACCCAGACATCCCACTGCTGGGTATATATCCAAAGGAGGGGAAATCAGTATATTGAAAAGATATCTGTACTCCCACATTTATTCTAGCATTGTTCACAATGTCCAAGATTTTGAATCAATGTAAGTGTCTATCAATAGATGAATGGGTAAAGAAACTGTTGTACATATACACAATGAAATATTATATAGTCACAAAAAAGAACGAAATCCTGATATTTGCAACAACATGGATGGAACTGGAGAACATTATGTTAAGTCAAATAAGCCATGTACAGAGAGACCTCACATGTTCTCACTCGTTTGTAGGAGCTAAATATTAAAAACAATTGATCTCATGGACAGAGAAAATAGAATGATGTTTACCAGAGGATGGGAAGGATAGTGGGAAAGGGAAGATAAAGTACGGATGATTAATGAGGTACAAAAATATAATATCTATAGCTAGTCAGATAGAATGAACAATATTTGAAAGCAAAACAAAGTGACAAGCACTGTTAGGGTAGCCTTTAAAGGAGTGGAATTGGAATGTTCCTAACACAAAGAAATCATAAGTGGCTGAGGTGATGGATACTACAGTTACCCTGATTTGATTAATGTACCTTGTGTGCCTGTATTGAAACATCACATCACCCTGCAAAGATAGACTTCTATTGATATTATGTACCCATAATGATTAAAAATAAATACAATTAAAAGAAACTATGAAAGCCTTGAGACTTTTGCCCTGGTTGCAAACTAACAAGTTAGCTTGTTTTAGCTTAATGGATACTAGTAGAAGACAAAAGACTCCTGGGTCAGAGACAAACAATTGTTTATTACCTAGAGTAATAGCAATGGTTAGAGTATAAGCATTTTTTCTTGTTTTTCATGTACAACAGAGTGAGGCAAAAAAGGGCCAGATGACATCTGCACATGCAGTGGGTTACATTCCAGGAGAGGAATCCTGAATTTAGGGAACCTAAATATTTTACAATAGGGAGTAAGTGTTCCTTTATTTGCTTACAGGAAGATATTATCTCTGCTGGTTAAGTGTGCCTGTCCTTGGTTCCAAATGGAGACATCATCTCATTCTTCTAAGGCTGTTACCTCTACAAATATCCTGGAAAATACAGTCCAGAATTTAAAAGCAATCAGGGCTTATCTTGCCAAATGTGCAAAATTATGAGACCCACAGAAAATTGTCTTCTAACAGTTTTATAGCTATTCGACGGAACTGGTAGTCATTATTTTTAGGATAGAAGACAGTTGAATTTTTTCCACCAGGACTCTAATTTCATCCTAGACCAAGCTATCTTTCTGTAGGGTTTACACTGGTGTGAGAGATTAAGGAGAAAAAGAAAGAGGTAAGAAGAGTTTTCCTTGTGTGCTGAATACATTCAATAACACATAACTTGTTGGTTTTCAGTAAGTTCTAAGTAATGGAAGTAAGTGATTTCTCACTAACTGATGACCTCTCTTTTCAGGTATTGCTCCTGAATTCATGCCTTAATAAGCTACAAGTGGGTAGTGTACTTTGGCTGTTTTCTTCCAGTGTTCAAGCATTACCCAGCCATTGTAAGATGACTAAAATGTTTACGCCATCCTCCCATACAAACTGGGACATTAACCTTACCCTGTACAGGTAGACTCAAGCTTTTGAAACCAGTCCCATAATGGTCATAGGGAAAATATCAATTTGTAGATAGGAGAAAAAAGCATTGTTTTGGCAGTTTAGAAGTTTTAACTTCTTTACTAATTAAAAATGAAATAATGAGTTCTAAATTCCAAGAGACTAATAATACAAAGGAGGAGGACTTTTTATAAATGGAACCATTAATGGGGATTCACTTGAGAAGTGAAGACAGAAGAATAATTAAAACAGTGTCTCCAAATCAAAGGGGCTACAGGTCAGTCTCTCTCTGAACAAAGCAACATTTTCTTGGTGAGATCCTGGTTTTGTGAGCAATTAATTTTAACTGATAGTTTTATATGTTCTGGGAAATGTAGATATCAATGTAAGAATTATCTCACTTTCCTTTTTAAAGTATATTTTCCTCTGTCCAAGATGGATCATATTGCAGGGTTAGAATTCATACAGAGCTCTCTGCTAACCAAGAGGAGCGGCTGGATGGATGTTCTCGGAGAGCACAGCTTCTGCAGGTAAAATGAATGGCAGGGTAAAAATGACGGCATTGCAATCAGACTCAGATTGTTTTTTTCCCAGAGGAAGAGGACAGCTTCAACATTCTTTTTTGAGAGCTTTCCACCTGCCATTACTCTTCTTCTGGGTCTCCACCATGAAGTAAATAATATCTAAGTTTCTTTCACTTTGGAAAACTAAAAACACCCTGAGAGAATTTAGAGAAAATAGTCATGCTTATCAGAGATACCCAAACTTCACAGCTCTTCACAATGTGAAATTTTTAGGGAGAGTTTGTCCTTGCAGTCTTTACAGAGATGGATTTTCTGGTGTTGTTTCTGTGGTGTATATATATATTCATGTTAGGAATCAAGCTCTGTGCAAAACACAGGGAAAAAAAAATGTCTGAAGCATGTTGGGATAGAAACTTTCTTAGACAACACTTGCTTCTTCTTATTATATATTACCAACGTACTATATATAAATACACATTTTTAAATTAGATTCCAATTGGTTACGAAACTGTTTCTCTAAGAATTATCTTTTCCATATAAGTTTCTGTCCAAACAATATAATCTCTTGAGTTTCTAGAAGGCTCTTTTGCCTAATACATGTAATACTTCTCTGCTCGTTATCATCAATCTGTTGTATGTAATGTCTATTTAAATGTATCTCCGTCTATTGGTGGAAATAAAAGAGCCTTAATTTTATGTTAGTCAATTGGGATTTTACAATGGTGAACATTGTAACTACAGGTGTTTATAGTCAACAACTATACTGCCCAGCACAGTAGCCACTAGCCACATGCAGCTACTGAATACTTGAAATACGGCTGGTATGAATACAAAACTGAATTTTAAATTTTATTTACTTCTAATTAATTAAAATTTAAAGTATCTTAATCTTTTACATTGATTATATAGTGAAATAAAGAAGAAACAGTCTTAATATTTATGTCACCTGTTTAACTTGACAGATTTAGCCAATAAAAGAACAAGATATCCAGTTAAATTTGGATTTTAGATAAACAGATTTTTTTTTTTTTTAGCATAAATATATTCCTGTTTTTAAAAAAAATCTGGCAAGGCTATTTATTTTTACTTCTTTTCATGTGATTACTAGAAAATTAAAAATTACATATATGGCTCACGTTGTATTTCTATTGGATAGTATTTCACTATGGTAAATATAGTTAGTCTGAGTTCCCTGGAACACAAACATAATGAAGGCAAGGAAATTTTTGTGTTTGTGTTTGCTAACATATGTGTGGTTGATTTTCCAAATGTAAGATGTGTCACATGCTTTTTCTTGAGAACTAAACTGCTTGATTTTGGAAGAGTTATTTGATGTTAGAAGTCCAAAAGTTCAGGTACTCGGGTTCTCCCCGTGATTCCTAGCATTCCCTCAATCCATTATTCTTTTCCTTGGTTTACTCACTATTATTTCGGTAACACTATGGAAAGTACCATTAATACCTTCTCCTCTGGCTTTTTATTTTCCTCATCTGGCATAAAGTCAGCTCCAGATCAGCCCAACAAACTGCTCTTCCTGTGCCTGTACGTAATAGCTCATGGTGACATTGGCTTTATTCAGAAGGACTCATTGGATCTACTCTAAATATACTCAACAACTGCAAATGGGTCTTTTAACTTGAGGCATGTTTGTTCAATTTCCACCCTTACTTTCTGAAAAGCCTTTTTCAAACTCGCTGATTGCCATAATCCTTCATCTTCTTTTCCAGTGCTCTCAGATGATAATATTTTAAAGAGAAAATAGAAAATTCTAGATAAGCTTGGGAATCCCTCATCTTTCCATTTCCAAACATCTATTTCTGCCTTTATCTGTACCTAATCTATTCTCTTTTGCTCTTGTTTAATAGAAGAACTATTTACATTCTTCCTAAGGCCAATCTGTTCTTTTTCATTTTAGATACGAACACTGTTTCTGTCTCTGTCTTCCTCCTTGCCTCCTCTCCATTTTTATCTAGGGGGATTTGCTTGTCACCCTCACTAAACTGCAAGGGATTAACAATGCCCTCCATGTCTCTAAACCCAAGGTTCTCTTCCTCCTTGGCCTTCCTGCAGCATTTGTCACTGTTGATCATTACTTATTTCCCTTGACTGTCTGGACACGATTCCTTTTTGCCTTTTTCCTACCTCTTTGTTGACTTGTTATCTTTGCAGACTCATCCTTCTTTTTCCTAACTTTAAATATCAGAATTCCTCAATCCTTGAGGCCCTTTTCTGTTTTCATTTGGTGCTCTGTCCTGCTTTCCCATTATGCCTCTGGCTTCCATTACTGCCTATAGGCAGACGACTCACAAACATACAACTCTAGCATACCTAAGACTCACATTTCCCTTTGATGTCTCATGATTGATGTCTAAAAAACACTTCAAGATCATTATGTCAAAACTGAATTCATTATTTCTCATTTTCCCCAAGCTTGATTCTTTTCAAGCACAATCTGTTTCCATGAAACTTGCCCTCTCGCTTTGCAAGGTTAATACTTGTGTTGCAGCTGGACATCTACCCAAGCCTCCTCTGATGTTTCCCCTAATAAATCTATTGCACATTCAATTCCATCTTACTGTATGTTTTTTTGAGCTAATGCACAAGGCAAACCAAAACCTTCATTTTGGGGTGAAGTTGCAAAAAACACAGCTAATATTGTAATAGATCTCATTGATCTTAGTGCCTTTATTTTTATAAGCAAGAATGTTGAAGCTTAGAAATCCTTAATTGGGATGGGAATGAACAAGACCTATAAGTCCATAGCCATAACCTATTGTACCACCTTGCTTGTTTCATAGCTGGTAAATATAAACAGTTTCCTCAGAGGTATACACTATATATATTCCAAATGTTTTTTAGACATTTTCAAAGGTTAGTTTTAACATGAAGTTTAATGATATATGACATACATATGCCCTCAATGAATTTTCACAAAAGAAACATGCCTATATAATGACCCCCTTCAACAAGACGTAGAACATCACCAGTGCTGAAAAAGAGCCCTTGAATTTCCCTCCAAGTCATGACAAATCATTTCTTGCTACAAAAAACTACCATCCTGACTTCTAACATTAATGTCTAATTTTTAATTTACCCTCATAAAGTGACTCAAACCCATTTTTAAAAACAACAACAACAACAACAACAGATTCATGGTTCCCTGAACAAATAGATATATATATCTATAACAATCCACCATAAAAACCTTGGAAACCGTTTGTTCACTATTTCAGTGCTATAATCAAGATACTTTCCTTGCCCTAATCTGGTAATACTTTGGAGACGTAATTTCTTTGATAGAAATTTGGGATATTTATTCTGCTGTGTCACCTTGGAAAAGTTACTTAACAACTATAAGATTCATCTTTCTCATCTCCAAAATGAAGATAATAATTTTATACACTGAGATTATCATCATCATGTTATAAGTTAATGCATATAAAAGCCCTGGGTGGTATGTAGAACACAGTGTAACTCCAGTGAATGCTACATTGGTGAGAATTTTTATTACTAGTAATACATGCAGACTTTCAGACCGAAACCTTTTAGAGGCAATTTGCTAGGTTGGCGACTTCCTATCCAACCTTTGGCAAACGGCTTAGCTTTTGAGTGTTTAAGTTTTTATTCTTTTTAAGGAAGCAAGAAGTAAGATAGAATTAATGAGTTGTTTTTGAAAGTATTGAACTCTACAAAGGAGAAGATGAAAATTGCATTTTAAGTACAGAAAATACCTTTCTTTTTCAAAACACACCAGTGAAAAGACTGCCATCCTTACTATCCTCTGAAAGATGGTCTTTGAAAAAGCGTTAATGTCACGTGAGTTTTGAAATCTTTGAAGGATATTTGAACTTAATTCAACTATGAAATCTTCTGGTTTCCTTCTAGAAAGAGACGTATAAAAACAATATATGGAAAAAAATAATGTAAAATCAGTTTCTCCTGAAGTAATGTGGTGATGAGGTTAATAATCACCAAATGAACGAGTATATACACATTGCTAGTTTTAACTGGCAGAGTTTGGGAGGTAGAAAAGTTGAGCCTAAAGAGGAGTAAGAAATTTTTTTCTGCTCCTCTGCATAATTGTATGACTTTGGACAGGTCATGTTAGTTTTTTAGTGCTCAGTTGTATTACCTGTAAAATGAAGTGGTTAGCTCAATGACTTTATGATTCTTTTGGACGTAGTACTTTCAAAAGAACGCTTTCCAGTGAAAAGTTGTAAACACATATGCTAATTATCGATGGAATAGCAATTTTTGTAGGATGTAGAATTACATCAAATCAAAGACTACATTGAAGACTCTGTGTACATATGTATGTTTGTGTGTGTGGAAGTGAGAATACAGCAGACACTGGAGAGAAAAGGGCTTAAAAAAAGGGAAAGAGGATACTGTTGTATCCTAGATTTCTTGTTTCTGAATATGGCTTAATCTGACAACCCTCAGTTGGGGATTAGAACAGGCAGTGTGATACTGTAGAAATAGGACTGAGATAACAGTCAGGAATCTGGCTTCTGATGGCTGGTTTTCTGTGATTAGCAATGTGATGTTTGACATGTCATTTCCCTCCTGGGTGTTCTCAGATATGAAAAGAGGTGGATGGATACGACTATGTAGGTCCCTTCAGTTTTTAAAGTCTTTGAATTTTTAAAGGGAGAAGAACAAACTTTAGGGTGTGGATGTGGGAGTTAAGTGGTGTGCCCTCATGGCATTTTGGGATCGCTTTGAGGCTTGTAATTATAGAAGAGTCCAAGCAGTGTATGCCTTGTTTTTGTTGTTGTTGTTGTTGTTGTTCTTTTTATTTTATTTATTTTATTAAATCATAGCTGTGTATGGAAGAAGCCCAAGTTCCCATTGACACATGAATGGATCAAAAAATTGTATGTTTGAAATATTTCTACCTCGAATTGTATCCCAGTCAGCTATATTCACAATAATGACATATACCAACCACTGAAACCAGTGGCTTCTAACAGAGATGTCATTTGTTTTTCACTTACATTTCTACAGGTTGACTGAAGTTTGGTTTATGTAGGCTTGGACTTGGCTCCAGGCTACAGTTAGCTTTAGGTATTTGTATGAGACCAGTGAACTATTCCAGATGTGTGGACTAATGCAGGGCTATGCACATATAGAGAAGGACAAGTCCAGTTTCTGGAGCAGATTTCAGGGGAATTTTTGCTCACGTTTCCTCTGCTAATCTAATTAGCCAAAGAAAAATCATGAGACAAAATCCAAAGTTAAGGGGCTCTAAATTATACTCTACTCACCATGAGACCATGAAAAAAATATGGTCTATAGGAGAGTAAAGAATTTGGGCCAAAAATCCAATTTATGACAACTTGACCCATAAGCATGAGTATATGGATATGTACCAGGCTTCTTCTAGTACATTAGGTAAGAAGACAGTATGGGTTTGAAGGGGGAGGACCTAGGCTTTCTAACTCTGTCAATCATTGACCAACTTCCATATACTGAAATTCTGTATTCACTAGTGAACTAGTTTTCTGTACTCTTTTATTCAGGAGTGATCCTAATTATTTCTATAGAAAACTGTTTTTTCATCATGGTCAACAAAGGCTTCTGTGTTACTAAATCCCATAATCCATTCTCAATTCCCACCTTAAGTGTCCTATCAGTGGTGCTTGATACCACTGATCTCCAACTTTGTCGTATACTTTTTAAATTTGGCTGTATTGCTGCTCAAAGACCATTCATTGCCCCAAATCCAACTTCCAGGAAAGCTGGCAAAGTAAGGGACTGGTGGCTATTCAGAGAGCACCAGCAGCTTCTACCATATGCTCTGAAGGATTCTCTGAGCCCACTTTATTCCCCTTAGTTTCCTAATTTTGGGGTGTGCCTCATGGTATCTCACATCCATATTGATGATAATGGTCTCTAAAGATACACATTCTCTGGATAAATGGATAAAAGGTCCTAAAGAAGGAAGGACAGATACTTCATCGGTATGGGCAACACCTACCAGCTGATGACCCGAGCAGGTGATTTAACCCCTTCAGCTTCAGTTATATAAATACAGAAGTGGTAATAAGAGCACTCACCTTGTTGGTTAGTTTTGAGCACAAATTAATGTACACGAGGCCCTTTGAAAAGTGCCTGCCACACTGAAAGCACAGTGAATGCTATTATTATTTCATGAATTCAACAATTAAATTGTGAATAGTAGAGAACTAAAAATAAAAGTGATTGTAAATTTATAAAATTTTAAATCACCTCCCATATAAACCCTAGCCTAATGAGGAAGATTGTCATTTTAATATGTTTTATTGCAAGGATTATGGAGGCACATAAAAAAATAAAAACAGAATATGTTTCTTGCCTGCACATGTGGCACTTTGGCTAGAGGTCAAAATTTCTGGGGAAAAGCTAAACAAGAGCAAAAGAATAGGGCCAGTGAGTAGGGGGCACTTATGATGTATTGTGGTATTTCATACCATATTGGTTTATTGAAACTCTTCTCATCATTCAGTATCAAGGGACCAGGAGGAGTGTTTTGAGGTGGAAGGGCTCTGTCAGAAGCTTTCAGGAAACTCTGGCCCGCCCCTGCTGATGTGGCTCTGAGATGATGGCTTGTCTTCTCAGCTGCCAGCTGGAAGGTATTCTTGCTGCCTTCTTCCTCTCTGCCTTTCCAACAGGGAAGAACAGCTGAGGCATATGAGACAGAATCTTTTTCCAATTACATAGTACGCATATTTCATTTCAGCCACCGCCTCTGAGAAACACAATACAGAGCGGCTTCCTGGTGCTGAGGCAAAACCAGCCTTAAAAGTTTTGGGGCTACATTGGTAAATTTCTAGAAGATTATTTGGGTGAAATGGCATGGTAGGTTAATTAAAGGCTTTTAGTTGCTATAGAGGAGAAATTACAGCTCTAAATACTGTCCAAAATTACTCTTCAAGCACAAATTGATAATAAAAAAGTGACAAATCAATCTGGCTTCTTAGACTATAATTGTTTTGAAGGAGAGAGGGCAGAGCTTTTAGAGGAGAGGTGATTTAGTTGGGGGCACTTAGCTGCTAAATTTTACTTTGAGTAAGGGTACATGCGAATTGACTCTTCACTTCACTTCTTAATGTAATTCTTACCTCTTTATAAATGTTCCTGGGGGAAAAAGCCCAAATGACATTTTCCCTGTGCTGAACTAAGTAAAACATCAGCCAAAATTCTAGCCAATACTTTTTGCAAAGGCATAACTCCTAAACAGGAGTCTAAACAAAGTGAGTTATGTTTTTGTTCCTGTCTATTTCTCTGCCTTTGGGTCCTTCTCCTTCCTTTCCCCTTGGTCAAATGCTTCCTTCTTTACCTTTCCTTCCCCGTCCCACTTCTGATCTCAAAGATGCTTTAATAGCCTCTAATGGAGCAGTAGGGGAAAGACGTGGTAATGGGGAGGGATGAAACCAGGAAGACTTTTAATCTGCTCTTAAGAAATACACAGAGATCTGGGGGTGTCCATATGTAAACACACCTTTACAATTTAGGGTGGCTGGATTGGGACTTCTGGTTAGGGGTTTAGACCAGTGTAAAGTCCATATCTGCTACTCATTAATTGGGTGACCTGGAATGAGTTACTTGAATTCTTGAACCCTTAGTTTTTCTGATCTGCAAATGGGCATGATGGTTAGTTGAAGATGATTGATAAGGAGATGATTCAAATGCTCAGGAAGAGGAGCAATCTACTGCAATACTGTAGTAATGCAGGTATAATGGGGCTTGCAGTAAGGAAAACTAAAGCGTACTGACAGGGATGGAGAAGAGGCTGAAGGAATAGTAGCGTAATAGAATTAGGTTTTAGATACAAGTTGGATATAAGAGGGAGTGGACAAGTCGGTGGTTGAGAATGATTTGGAGGTTTCTGACTTGAATGTCTAGTGATGCCATGAACTGGGAATGGAAATTCAGTGCAAATAGAATTTGCTTTGGATATCTGGTCTTTAAGCCCCTGCAGGATATTAAGGTAGAGATGCTCAGAAAGTAATTTGAAACATAAGTCTAGAGAAGCCATCAAATTTCAACATGTATTTGCTGAGCACATAATATGTGCTAGGTAATCTGTGACACATTAAATATGGGATGGGTATAAAAAGACTTAATTAATCCTTTGCTCTCTAGTGGAGGAGAAAGATGTAAAACATATATGACCATAGGGAAATATATAACTAAAAATATATGTTCTATGAAGGAAAACCACAGGATGCTATAAAAATACCTAGCAGGATGTGCTCATCTAGATCGGGAGGGTTAGCTGGTTGTATTTAACTCCTGTGCTGTAACTGCCATGAAAGTAAAGGCTTCACCATTCACTCCTCTGTCCCTCGTGCTCAGCAGCACCTGGTGTATGGTAGTCGCTCTAAATCTATACGTGGTATTCATTGAATAACTTAGTGAAAGAACAAACGGAATGGGTGAATTGATATTTCCCAGGGAGAATGCCCTGAAGGTGCTAAAAGTTGACTTTTAAAGAATAGACAGAGAACATTGTAAAGTTTCTAGAGGGAAGAAATATTAGGCAGGAAAAAAAAGTGAAATTGGAAGTGTCAATTAGAAATGTATTTGGCTGCAAGTGATAGAAAACCTAACCATTGTGGCTTGGACAAATAGGGAGTTTGTTTATTTCACATAGGAAGAGGTTCAAACGTGAATAGTTCCTAGGACTGCTTGAACAGATTGCCAACATCAGCCTCAATTTTTGCCATTCTCTTGACCTCTCCCCATGGTTGCAGGTTGGCAGCTACAGCTCATGTTACCATATCTACACAGTTAATGGAAGGAATGAGGAAGAAGTGTGAGCTACGCACTGGGGGAAACATAAGGGTAGATTTCATTTTACACCCAGTTGGTCAGAACGAGGTCAACATCACTACCAATAGCAGGAAGGTGATGAGGGAAAGGGTTGGAAATCCTGGGTGGAGCACTCAGCCAATGGTATTAAGCAAGAGTAATGTCTTCAAAATCAGGAAAGGAGAAAGTTTCAAGAAGGCAAATTGGCAACAAAATCAAATGTCACAGGGGTTGAGAAAGATGAACTCTGAAACGAGACTATGGATTTGACATTTCGAAGGGCAGGGACTCTGGCCATTGTGGTTTCTGTTGTATTCCAAGCACCTTCCCTGGCACCGAGGACAGAGTAGGCAATTAATCACTGACTAGGGAAATTAATTTGGCTGCGGTGTAGTAGACGTATTGCGTGCACAAAAGTCTGTATTGATCATCCAGTATAAATTAAATTCTAATTTTCTCTAAGTAAATACTTTCTGGAAAGAGTGAGCATCTAGAGAGTTATCTTTCATATGTACATCAGAAACCAGTTAAGGGGAAGACACTGGAACTTAAAAAATATTTCTCCAAAGCTCCATGAAGCCAGAGGAGGGACTCTGTGGAAGAATTTACATATCTCTGTAATAGTAACTGTTTTTAGTAGGTCCAGGTAGTTTGTGGTCATAGAAAGCTTTTTACATATCATAGCCATTTATTTATACACTTTTTCATTATAGGAAAGATATAAAGCAGTTTTCCATCTTATGGGATGATAGAAAAATTCCTGTGAAAGGCATTTATGTTATCAAATGCATTTAATAGGTATCTTATATTTGCATCATACTTTAGAGCTTACAAAGCACATTTAAAAACACCATCTCATTTGATTCTTTCAACAATATGGGAAGTATCATTAATCCCTTATTTTGTTAGGAAAAGAATCAACAGATCTTGGGTCATTTACTAAAAATTACTCATTTAGCAAGAGATTGAGCTCAGACTCGAACACAGATTTTAATTCCTAATTCAATATACTTCACCAAATAAAATTTTCTTCCAAATACATAGAATGCGTTAGGTAGTCACATCGTGTTAATGGAAAAAAATTGCCCTGTGAAACCTCTAGTAGCTGCTTCTGCCCCCTGTAGGGTGGGGGTGCATACTTTGTCATGGGTAAGTAGAGCTTTGAAATGCTCCCTTCTCTTCACAGGGACTGTTAAGAAAGGACGGGGGGCATACTTTCTATGTTGGTGAGAACCTTAGTTTGCTGGGTGTGTTTCATCCAGGACCCCTGTGTTTATAGGTGGTGTTCTTCACATGGGATATCTACAATGTGATCTCCCCTTTTCCTTAGCAGAATCACAGAGTTCAGCCTACTTTTTGTTTCTGACATTCTCTGCACGTGTCAAGTCTTGTCCATTTTACTTGAGGTAAGGACAGATTCACCAACGAGGTAGATTGTGGGGTATATCAAGTAACTTGATGGGATGTAAAGCCTGATTAAAGTTTAGCATCTCAGGATTTAGCATTTTAACTCCCCAGGGAGCATAGCTTGCCTGTGGATGACTCCGTCTGCCTTCCCATTTTGCACCGCTGTGTAAGTCTCAAGATGGAGTTTTACCCGTTTTCCCCTCTTCTGGAATTTTCAGCTTATCCCCATAGGCTGCTCACCCAGGGGCTTTGAGTCTTTGGGGGGAAAGTGTTAATATGTTTATTTGGATCCTTTCAACTTCCTGCCTTATTTCTTTGTGACTAATGAAATGATAACGGACATACCTTGTTAAGAAGAAGCACTAACTATAAATCTACACGTATTCTAAAATTCCAGGGGTTTATTTTGTGAGGAAAATAGAAAAGAAGAAGAGAAATACCTCACTGTTCTATAAAAGATGCTTACATTGTAAATTAATGCCCATTTGATTGGTCAAAGTCTTAGTCTGTGGGCCTTGAGGCTAGGAGCAGTTCTGAGCTGCCTGGCAGATGAATGAGAGCTGCTGATCCAGGTGAGCAATGGGGCTGAGAGACTCACTTGTCACCAGGTGACTTCGGAGATTATGACTCCATGTGCTCAGAGGGGCCTTGCAGGTGGACACGTGCAATAAATCAAGACTAATCATATCCTGGAGAGAACAACAGCTGTGTTGACACCCTTACCACTTACGTTGACCCTTCCTAGTGGGCCTTCCAGAAGTGTTAGACCTGAGGACTTGCTAATAGCTTATCTGAAACAGCTTTTGAATTCATTTATTAATGTTTTGAAGATTTATTTTATACTTTTCTTCCAGGGTCAAGGTTCAGTACACTCATTTATTCACTCAACAAACCTTTCTTAATGTTTTCTATGTGTCAGATACTGGCCAGCAGGATGCAAAGAGGAACCAGGTACTCTCATTACTACTAAGAAATTTATAATCTAGTAAAGAAGATAAGACACACTGACTACGAAAGGCAAGCAAAATTGTGCCACAGAAATATTTTTAGTAGTATTTTATATATTCAATAAGAAACAAGAGGAGGAGGAATATGTAGAAAGAATAAACCGAAGGAAGGCTCAGACATGACAGACTCATATCCCATATTATTGATTACTTTCATTTGCAGACTACTTTTTTGAAAGGAAATGATTGCCGATGGTGATATTCAGCTTAAGTTAGTCATAAAGAATCAAAATAATAGTGAATTTTTTTAAAAAGTAAGCACAACTACTGGAGTTTATATATAGGCAAAATTCAGCAACTATAAACCGATGAGTTTGTTTTCTACAATTTGTGGCACTAGACTTTGAGAATAATATGGAGAACTTGGAAACATGCAGAATTAGAGCTCAAGAAGGGGTTTAAAAAAGGCCCTTCACAGGGACAGCCCCAGTGACCTCCACAATCCCCAAGTAAAGATGCAATGTTAGTAAAACAGTGTGTTTGATGTTCACATGAAGCCCCAGGACAAAAGTTCAGATCCTTTCCAACCAACCAGGTTATCAACCCTTGGGCATTTTTACGTAGAGCCTCAAAATGTCCCTACATGATGGAAAATAAAATTTACGAGAAAAATCTATGGGATTTTCCACATCTGCTCTGCCCTAAGTACTCAAAAATATTTTTCAAAATGAATGAAGGTAAGGATGAGAAGTGAGTCAAGGATTTATTTAGCTATCATTTCCTGTATCATCTTGTACCTTTTCTGGATTTTAAATAGAAAATTATTATTGATTTATTAATATTGTTAAAAACCTCCCCCCAAGGGTTTAGTCCATAGCATGTAAGATTTGGAGTAGATATGTAGAGTATTTCCTTACTGACCTAGTAGACAGGAAGTAGTAAGTTCATTTATAGAACTCTTTTTCAAATGGAAAGTCGATTTTCAGTAGTCTGGGATAGCTTTTAAAAGAATAGTATAAAAAGCAACAAAAGCTCCTTTTTGCCCTAAAAGTGAAAATAAAAAGGAATGGCTTTACATGGCAAACAATGATGCCTGCATAAATCATGGATGCATGAGATTATGAAGTTGAAATGATCTGTTGGTTCATCTGCATACAAGCAGTTTTCTTTCACCACATGTCTTACTGCTTACTTAAAATCAATCTCTGAAAGTTTTCCTTTATCTCTTTAACACACCTTCAGTGAAAACAAACTATATGTGAGATGCTGTTACTAGAATTCTGGAAGACAAAGAGGACTAAGAAATGTTCACTCTGTGCTGTGTACAACACTGTTGGAGAGAAAATTATGGCCCGAGAGGGGCTTATAACATAAGCTTACGATTTGTAATGAAGTGGCTTATTCAAGTGTTAATATGTAATCTTTTATAATATTGTATATTTATCCATATTTCTGTTGTTCTTTGCTCCCTCCCCTGTGCAAAGAAACGGATGACTTAGGTACATAGACTATTTGGTCAGCACAATTTTAACTGTAAATATTTGTATACTACTGGTTACTTACTGCGTGCGCACATGCACACACGGACAAGTAGGTTTAAAAATTTTATCTATATTAGAATTTGGAGGTAATTGTTTTGTGGTAACTTAATTCTGAGTAGGTAGTCTCTTCACTTCCAAGTGCAGTAGTATGTTGAAGGGAAAGCATATCTTGGCTTTCTAGAAGGGTGTGAGCTTCTCAGGTTTGCACATTTTCCTTTGTGGAACGGTTTGTAGAGGCTGTGAGAAGCTGAGGCAGAACTCCTTGCTCCACGCCAGCCCCTTCCAGCTCATCATATTCTTACATAATCCGACAGAAATCTGCTTTTGGTTAGAATGCAGTTGAGGGCAAAGTAAGACTGGTTTTTTTTTTTTTTGATACATTAAATGTTCCAAGTTTGCATAAAAGTTCTGTCAAAGCAACAACCTAAATGCAGGCAGCTGGAAATCATTAAGGAAACTTGCAGGGGACAGTGATTAAAGCAGGATGGAATTTCTACTCTCTCTCTCTCTCTTTCTCCCTCTTTTTATGATACTTTAAGCAAGTTAGTGTTCCTTTTGAAATTTGAATTAGCCCTCTGACTGTAAGAGCTGGAAAATTATTTGACTCCTTTACTTCCTAGAGACTACTCCACTGATTTCTGAGGCTGTTAATGCACATGAATAAGTGAACACATTTGGAACTAGCTGGGGCCTCCTATTCCATGATTATCCTTATATCTTCCTGGTCTTAGTCTGAATTGAAATGATAACCACCGAGTAACATTAACAACACTTTGTGGCTACTTTTCTAATCTTACATGGTAACAGAAAGCTGCACTTTAAGACCCCAATTTTTGCTTCCCACCTTTCTTCTTTAATGGTTGCACCACTTTTCATGACAAGAAATAGTGGTAGAGGAATCTTTCCAAGTTCCTTTTTGCATTTTAAGTTTCAGTGTGTTCAACTGGGAGGCATACTGGGACATCAGCAGCAAAAGGGGATGGGTAGAGGCTGTAGTCAGAACTGGGACAGGGCTGAGATTCCTCCCCGTGGCATGCCCAACCCTGATGTGGGCGGGCGGTGAATCTGGGAGGCAGGGTAGCTCAGAGGAAGCACAGATGGTGGAGAGAACTTGTCAGGTGATGTGCACTGGCCAGTCTTGGAGATTAGTCAATGGGAGGGTAACCCTGGCTCCTGGCAAGGGAAAAGGGACAGAGGGTCCAGGTCTCTCTGGTCTGGGAAAGCAGATTACCATTACACCCTTAGAAAACAAATTAGTAGAGGGTATTAGGAGCAATCTACCATATTGGACTCAGTTCCAACATCAGCTGGATCTGAACTCAAGGGGCAAAATGATTTCCTGCTATTGTTTGTCTGCCTGAGTCAGAGTCAGTGGGGAGAGGGGACTGAGCTTCAGCCAGTTGGGGATGGAGACTTGATATAGTCTGTCATAACCCGGCCCTAGCTCTTCTTCCCACTGGACCACATGAATATCAAGTGTGACTGTTCTCTCATCCCTTTTTGGAATACTTATTATGAAGGTTAGAAAACAGACCTTAGTGGAGTTTTGATGTTGAAAATAATCTTGTTGTAGTGAACAAACAAGGCTCCTGGGGTGGGATCACAAGACAGCTTTAATCTCCCCTCCCCCCTTTTCTAACTTGCTCAGTAGGACAAATTCTTTTCTGTCCCTGGATAAAATCCGGGAATCATGCATTGTCTTTTTTTGATCACTGTCAGACAGTGAGAAATCCTTTGTGCTCTTCTAGTCACGTGAAAGGTTTTATTTTGTCCATTAAAATGTCTACTTGCATGTAAATAACCTTAATATTAGTTGAAGTTGAGGGTTCTCATCTCTTTTAACCTAGGTCTGCAGGAGGTGGTGGCCTGAAGGAGGGAAGGCAGCCATGCTGAGCTCTGGCTGGGGTTCGCCAACTCCTGCTCCTAGGCCTCCGTCTGCTCCAGCTTGCTACCTGCACAGCTGACAGAGAGATGGGAAGTAAGAGGAAAGCAAAGGCATTGCTTGATCAACACTGAAGCTAGTTGGTGTTTGTACTCTCTGGGCTTGGCAAGTGTTTAAAGCTGATACTTTCTGCTGGCAACATTTAGTGAATTATTTGAAAGTTTCCCACTCTCCAGTCCTACATCCCTGGTGTTTCTAGCCTGCAGTTCTTCTGACATACAGGAAAGTTCATTACCGTAGTTACTCACTGATAATGTCTTAGAGGTACACTCCCATTTTAGCATTACTGTGTATCTCCTGGCAGCTGCGTTGGGCAGTATTTGGAGAACCCCAGGGTTGACTGTTTTCTGTTGAATGTGTCGTAACCACACACATCCTTTATCTCAAGAAGGTCTGCGTCAGTCATTCTTTGTCTTCCATCAGATCCGAGTGGCTAGTTAGAGTTTTGCCATATTCACCTTCTCCCATCTTCTGCTAGCACCTGGGCACATGCTGAGCTCTTCACACGGTCCCACTGAGGCCACTTTGCCTGGGTGGGAGAGGAGGGAAAACAATCATAATCCTTCTCCCCACGGGAAGTATGTGGGACTCAACACTCATCTCAGTCCTCCCACAACATCCATGTTTTTAAGTTCCAGCTCCCCTTTCAGCCTTTGTTCTCCTTTGTAAGAAGATGGTAGGCTCCTGGACTGACCCTCTGGCCACCACATTATGCTGCCTCTTTTGTCCTATGTCTATCTTATAGAGAAGACTATGGTCAATCTGTCTTTTCCCCCCTTGATTGGTACCACCATGGGTAGATGAAAGCACTTATAATGTAGTAGATGAATTGAACAATTAATATTCAACCTCTAATGCAAATTTATTTTGCCACTGAAATTATACTCCAAGAGAAGACACCTCTTTCAAATTTCAGGTTCCTCCTCAGACTCCATTGTCTGCTCTCTGCCACCTTTCAGCATATATAGATAGTACCAAACTTCTCAGTGGGTTGAAGAAATGTTTAGCACCCATTACCTTGAGGCCTCGGCATAACTGAAGAGAAAAAAAAAAATTTGTTAAAACCCTTTTCAGCTATTAAGGGTTTTTTGTTTTTCTTGGAAGTAGAATCATCAGAAAAGAACAAGAATTTTCTTTTTCCTTCCAGCTTTATTACCTTTGTAGAGTTTTTTTTTTTTAATTTTAACATATGTTCTTTATTTTCACAGAAGTCCAAAGTGCGAAGCTAAACTTATGTATAGGAATCTATTATTAAGACATACCTCTTGTTAAGACAAACAAAACAAAACACTAATTTGGCAGAGGTCTGAAAGTCTATAGTTGGGTAGACAAACTATTAGATTGATTAAAGAGATTTTCACACAAGGACAGTCTACTAATTTGCTGAGCATTAAGGTTAAAAAATTCTGGCTACATTTTAAAGCAGGGAAGATCAATTAGAACATTCATTAGATTCCTATTTACACTTTAATTGTCAACTCTGCTCATTTGTTGGAAGCCTTTTTTAGTCATTAGTGTCTGTCAGTAAGAAATATGTCTTAATTTTGCTTATATTCATTTATTCATCCTTTCATTCAATCAACAAACATTAATAATGTGCCAAGCACTTTGCCAGCTTTTAAAAATATACTGATGAAAAAGACAAAGCTTACCCTCAAGGACATATTCACCTCAAATTCTCACATAATCATAATTGCTAGAAAGGAGTTAGGCTTTTCTGAAGTTAGAAAAATAATTGCTTTTCACGATGGAAATACATAAAAAGGACCCTGATGAATGCACAGCCTAATTGTTCTTTCCAGTTTGTGGTTTCAGCCCATTTACATGTTGGGTTCAAAATATCTAAATGTCCCACCAGCAGTGTCCACATCCACACCAATATCTGCAGTTTGGGGATGTTGTGATGTGGGCAAATTTTACTGGAGGTAGGTGATATCTCAAAGTGGTTTTGATTTGCATTTCTCTGATGATTAAAGATGATGAGCATTTTTTCATGTGTTTGTAGGCCATGCGCCTGTCATCTTCAGAGAAATTTCTGTTCAAGTCTCTTGCCCACAAAGAAATGGGGTTGTTTGTTCTTTTCCTATTGATTAGTTTGAGTTCTCTATCAATTCTAGTTATCAGACCTTTGTCAGAAACATCACCTGCAAAGATCTTCTCCCATTATGAAGGCTGTCTGTCTGCCTTACTTACAG
>CAUYPK010141172.1:0-11449 GCA_963574355.1 Loris lydekkerianus | reverse complement strand
CTCCCTTTCCTTCCGGTTCTCCCTCTCCTCCTCCCCGCCCTCTCCCTCCCACTCGCGTTCAACGCCCTGCCGTTCCCGCCCCGCCCCCCCCCGTGCCGCCCCCCCGGAAGAGGGCGCCGCCGGGCACCCCCACCGCGCGCCCCCGGCCGGCCCAGGCACCCTGCGGGGCGGGCCGGGCTGGGGCGGGCTGGGAAAGGCTGGGCGATGAAAGAGAGTGGGAGGGAGAAGGAGGGGAGGAGGAGAGGGAGAACCGGAAGGAAAGGGAGAGGGAAAGAGAAAAGGGGAAGGAAACAGGAAGGGGGAAAGTGAGGGGAGAGCGAGGGGGGACAAGAGAAGGGGAGGGAGAAAGGAAGAGGGAAGGGGAGGGGGAGGAAAGGAAAGTAAAGGGGAAGGGGGAAGGGAGGAAGGGGAGGGGAAAAAAGGAGGGGCAGGGAAGGGAGGGGAAGGGGGAAAAGGAAAAGAAAGGGGAGGAAAGGAAAGAAGAAAGAAGGAAAGGGGAAAAAAGAAAAGGAAAAGAGGAAGGAAAGGAAAGGAGGAAGGAAGGGGGGAGATGGAAGAAGAGGGAAAGGGAGAGGGAAAGGGGGAGGGAGAAGGGGGAGAGGAGGGAAAAAGTAATAAAAGCCCAAATTTTCCCAAATAAAGATAAATTTACAGATTCAAGAAGTTTCACAAACATCAAGCAGAATTAAAAAGCCACACTTAGGTATGTCATAATTAAAATGCTAAAAAGTCAAGTATAAAAGAAAATAAGGTAGCTAGAAAAAAATACACTGTATTACAAGAGAATAATGAACTGAATGACAGTTGAATTCTCATCAGAAATAACAACAGACCAGAAAACATGGAACATTTTTAAAGTGTTGAAAAATAATAATAAAATGCAATTTCCAATCCTACTCCAGCAAAAATATCTTTAAAGAAGTCAAGATATTTTCAGATAAAACTACATAGAATTTGACCGTCTGCCATTAAAATGAGTTATTTTCAGAAATAATGTACACTAAAATTTATGATTATATTAAGCCATGGTTATTTTATCTAAAAAAAGAAACATGCTCCATTATAACTAGTTGTTCCCTAAAATACAAAAAAAAATAATAATAATAATAATAAAAATAAAATAAAATAGTTATTCCCAACTGGGTCACCTAAATTAAAAAAAAAAAAAAACTAATGTCAAACTTTTTCACTGTCTAACCTTCATTTTCTAGTATCATCTAACCCAGCAGTTCTCAACCTGTGGGTCGTGACCCACAGGAACTGTATTAAAGGGCCACGCGGGGCATTAGGAAGGATGAGAACCACTCTAACCAAAGCTAAATTCACTAACTGCCCTTATTTATCAACTGAAGACAAATATGTTACGGGGATGGGTGAAATTCTGCAAGTCAAAATCCAGCAACCTATCTTCCCTAAGGACAATTTTAAAATATACATGAGGTAGTACAGATTAGATTCAGATAAAATCCTGGGAGTGCAAAAAAGCAAGGATGTGTTCAAGAAATATCCCTTTTCCCCCAATCTATACTTACAGCAGCTACCTAAATTAGGTGGGTGAGAGCTATTTCTTTTTACTAACAAGTTCTCAGACCAAGCCACTTTAACCAGACATTCCACCAAGAGCTCAGCAGCAGAATCATAACTCTGATTTCTGGGCTCGGCACCTGTGGCTCAAGCGGCTAAGGCACCAGCCACATACGCCTAAGCTGTCGGGTTTGAATCC
Organism: Loris lydekkerianus; assembly: GCA_963574355.1. Taxonomy (NCBI): domain Eukaryota; kingdom Metazoa; phylum Chordata; class Mammalia; order Primates; family Lorisidae; genus Loris; species Loris lydekkerianus. Next base: position 9,726 of record CAUYPK010141172.1, on the reverse strand, counting down.
AGCCCAGGCCCGCCAAACAACAATGATGGCTGCAACCAAAAAATAGCCAGGCGTTGTGGCAGGCGCCTGTAGTCCCAGCTACTTGGGAGGCGGAGACAAGAGACTTGCTTGAGCCCAGGAGTTTGAGGTTGCTGTGAGCTATGATGCCACTGCACTCTACCCAGGGCAACAGCTTGAGGCTCTGTCTCAAAAAAAAAAAAAAAGAAAAACCCAACTCTGATTTCTGGCTGGGCATGGTAGCTCACACCTATAATCCTAACATCTTAAAAGGTCTAGGCAGGAGGATCAATTGAGGACAAGAGTTCAAGACTAGCCCCGGCAATGGAAGACCTCATCTCCACAAAAAAAGAAAATTGGCTCAGTACCCGTAGCTCAGTGGCTAGGGCACCGGCCACATACACAGGAGCTCATGGGTTCGAACCTGGCCCAGACCTGCTAAACAATGACAACAGAAAAATAGCCAGGCATTGTGGCAGGCGCCTGTAGTCCCAGCTACTTGGGAGGCTAAGGCAAAAAAATTGTTTACACTCAAGAGTTGGAGATTGCTGTGAGCTGTGACACCACAGCACTCTACCAAGAGTGACATAATGAGACTCTGTCTTAAAAAAAGAAAAAAAAAGAGGAAAAGCATAGGCTTGTTTAAAAAGAATTTGTTTTATAATTTAAGAAAAATTACATTTTAAGTAAACAAAAGGAAAATAAATAATTCAGAGGGTAAATAAGGTATGTGAGGGGCTTTAAAAGCCAGAATTACATGATACATGGATCTGCACAAAAAACCAGCTGTAAGCATTTACATCACAATATTGTTTAACAGCTAAATTCTACAAATGCCTAAGAACAGTAGATCAATGATGATGAGAATGAACAATAAGTCATGAAAATGCTATAGAATATTTTAATATAAAATATTAGCACTTGAGGCTCACTGCCCAGTGCTCAGTGTGTAGGGCACCGGCCACATACACCGAAGCTGCCGGGTTTGAGCCTGGCCCAGACCTGCTAAAACAACAATGACAACTGCAACCAAAAAACAGCCAGGCGCCTATAGTCCCAGCTACTTGAGAGGCTGAGGCAAGGAATCGCTTAAGCCCAAGAGTTTGAGGTTGCTGTGAGCTGTGATACTACAGCACTCTACCAAGGGCGACATAATGAGACTCTGTCTAAAAAATAAAATAAAAGAAAGAAAGAAAAATTCTAACTTAGAATAGTTCTCTCTGCCTTTTTTTTTTTTTCTTCTTTTTTTGGAAATAAGAGTCTCACTCTGTTGCCCTGGGTAGTACCATGGAATCACAGCTCACAACAAACTCAAACTATTGGGCTTGAGCAATCCTCTTACCTCAGCCTCCCCACTATTAGGATTACAGGGATATGCTACTATACCTGGCAGGTTTTGCTATTCATTTCAGTAGAGATGGGGTTTCGCTCCTGCTTGGCTGGTCTCGAACTCAAGAACTCAAGCAATGCATCCGTCTCAGCCTCCCAGAGTGCTAGGATTACAGCTGCTATGCCCCCCGTCTGCTACATTTTAGACACAAGAAACAAAAATCTTTCTTTAAACTTTATCTTTCAGGAAATTGATCTGGAAAATACAGTATCTTTCTGGTCAAAGAATTAACTCTTGAAATATTTTGCATTTTCTGGCAAATTACCTCCATTAGCACTAAGAACTGTTATTAGCTCTGTATTTGTTTTCTAAGAGAGTGCTTCTAATTAATTGGATCTGACTTTGGAATCTCAGGCCTCAACTTTTTGTCTGGGCCTAAACTTAACCCAAGTGTAAAGCTACCTTAGTATATAAAATAAATCCAGACTAGATTGGGTTGATACTCACTTTACAGATGAGAATAATAGCAGATCAGTTATGATACTTACAAGAGTTGAACTGGCCATCCAGTTACATAATTTGAAGATTCTAGTCCTCTAAACGAATCTATTACTAAGTTGAGACCAATGGCTATAGAGTGAGTAACCAGTCATAAAACCCAAATTATATGTCTCAAGTTCACTGACTGGACCCTACTTTTATCTCTGGGCTTTTACCATGAAGTTATATAGAACACAGCACCAAAAACAAACCTGATACTCTCTCATGTGCTCCTAAGCCCATACTATGCATACCAATTTGCAAATAGATGCTAAGCGACGCTTACAGAATTAATAGGTTATCTCCTGTATATCAAGGTTTATGGCAGATGAGAGATATACAAGATGAAAAAAAATAATAATAATAAGAGATACCTAATCCCTTAAAATTCACATTTTAGCCTGGAAGATGTGATAAAAGATTCAGATGAGTGGCAGAATACAAAAATGCATAACTGGTTCAGACAGACAGTAGAAAAGATTAGTCCTGCTCAGGGAGCATATGTAAGGTCCTTGCAGAGAAGGATTCAAAAGACATCAGAACTGAGCCTTGCAGAACATTTGGTTCATGACTTCAACTATCATAAACTAAACATTTTACAGTTAGTTGTATCCCAATTACATGCTATCAACACATATAATTCTTTTCTCCAGAAGCATAGCACATTTACAAGTAAGTGTCTCAAGTGATATCTTTGAAAAGGGCTCTCAGAAGAAGCACAAGAGCTAAAACAGTTACTGTGAGAATGCTTCTGAGGACTTTTAAAAGTCCTTCTTTGAAAGCAACATGTAGGCGGCGCCTGTGGCTCAAAGGGGTAGGGCGCCAGTCCCACATGCCGTGAGTGGCGGGTTCAAACCCAGCCCTGGCCAAAAACCACAAAAAAAAAAAAAAGCAACATGTACTTTGGCCACAAACTGGAGCTTGATTCCAGCATTTTGTTCTTTTACAATTGCTAATGACCAGCCAATCAGAAGAAATTTTATTACCACTTAGCCACACTAAGATCTGACAATGATTAAAAACTGAATAAACCAAGAAAATACTAAGTAAAAGAGATGTTTCTTAACAATTTACAGGAGATGAGCCTGGCCAACAGTAAAAATATGTGTGACAAAAGACTCAAGAATAAAAACGAACTTAAGGCTCCGCGCCCTTAGCACAGTGGTTATGGTGCCGGCCACATACACTGAGGCTGGCAGGTTCGAGCCCAGCCCAAGCCAGCTACACAACAATGACAACCTTGACAAAAATAGCCGGGCATTGTGGCAGGCTCCTGTAGTCCCAGCTACTTGGGAGGCTGAGGCAAGAGAATCGCCTAAGTCCAAGAGTTTTAGGTTACTGTGAGCTGTGACGCCACAAGCACTCTACCAAGGGCGACACAGTGAGACTTTGTCTCAAAAAGATAAAAAAAAAAAAAAAAACTTAAAAAAAAAATCAGTGATAGGAAAATGACAGGGCCTAGAAATTAAAGAAACTAACATATTTATAAGCTCCCATCAAGCAAAGGCATGAATAACTAACTTCATACACAAAACAACTTGTATTTGTGTGCGTATGTGTGTGCACGCGTGCACTTCTTTATAGAAACCATTCCTTAAATGGTTTGATTCTTTTGTTGTTTTTACAGGGTAAAAAGCAGACAGACCATAGGACTAATCACTTTGGTAAGTGAGCCAAAAGTAGGGGGAAAAAAACAGATCCAAGAGCACTAGCTGATCTCATTAGCTCTGCTTAAGAAACTTTATAGATGTGACTTCACTCCTGGATTACACGTCTATATTTAGTTTATACCTAATATGGATAAAGTCCTGAACTAACAGCCATTTCCTCTCTCCACGAAAAGAAACTTCCTTGCTTTTTTTTTTTTTTCCAACAATACAAAGTGTAGACTCCTGTAAAGAGTGTGGAAAAAGAAAGAAGGGAGGTGGGAAAGCTCAGAGAAAAACATTAACAAATTAACATGTAATTTTTGTTAAACTTGAACCACTTTGACATTTCTAAATTGGAAAAGAATTCTAAAATCAAAATACTATAATGTTCAAATGGGGATCCTTAACCGGCTTATAAATAAATCCTTTAAAGCACTTCACAAAATACTAATTAACCAGGCCCCAAAAAATGCAAATAGATGAGGTAATGGAAATTTTAGCTTCCTTTCAAATTTTACCAAGAGAACTGAAAGCCAACAACCAAAGTCATCCAAGGAACCATCTAGGCTCACTGTTTTATTACATTCTAGAAATATCCTTAAATATTCAGAGTTTTTTACTTTTCAGGGTACCTAAAAACAGTACATAATGAAAACAAAACTGTTAAGTAAACACTCAAGTTTCAAATACAGACAAAGAACATACACAAATTAAAAAGCTATTAGTGGTTAAGAATCAGCCTCTGGAATCATAAAGACCTAGGTACAAATCCCAGCACTGCTACTCACTGGCCCTGCAAAAAACGGTATTGACAGTATCTACCTTGGAGTTTATATGAGGATTTAATTAAGGAACATAAGGAAAAAGACTGGCACATTGTTCCTGGCCCACAGTAAGCACCCAACACTAATTACCTTACGACAATCTGGCTTTAACAGGGAAACAAAAATCTAGTGTTTTGTTTTGTTTTTTTAAATATATTAGTTTACTCTTTCCTGTGTAGGAATGAATTAAGTAGTTTCGGGAAGTTCATAAATCGTTATAAAATGAAGGATTTTAAAGTCACTTATGATCCTTTTCATCAATTATCATTTATTGCCAAGCTAAAGCTTTAAGCTTTATCCTACTATGGTATAAAGTAGGAAAAAAAAAAAACACATACTTTTATTTTTTTTAAGACCATCTCAATCTGTTGCCCAGGCTAGGGTGCGGTGGCTTCAGCCTAGCTCACAGCAACCTCAAACTTCTGGGTTCAAGGGATTCTCCTATCGCAACTTTCCAAGTATCTGGAACTACAGGTACCCACCAGGACACCCAACTAATTTTTTCTATTTTTTTAGTAGAGATGGGTCTCACTCATGCTTAGGCTAGTTTCACACTCCTGAGCTCAAGGGACCCTCCCACCTTGGCCTCCCAGAGTGCTAGGATTACAGGCATGAGTCACCACACCTGGCCCTAAGGTGAAAATTTTTTAAAAACAACAATAATCATAGGGTCTATAAACAATTGGGAGACTTCAACTCTACCCTTTTCCCTTAAAAGTTACTAAGAATAAAACCTGTAAATCTATATAATCTCAGTTTCCTCTCCTACAAATTAAATAAAAAGAATTTAATCTTGTCCTCTTCTTCTGAGATAATACTTAAAAATACCTAAATATGTCTATATTTCCCCTAAAGAATTAGATAAATGCTAGTTAATACATGAACAGTTCGACTTTATTATCATTTTTTTTTTAAAGTCAAGAAATAATGAAATTCAGCATCACAGAAAGCCAAAATCCAATTCAAAAGCACTGCTACAGAACCAATAAATTCTGTATGTCCTAGATTATTCCTCTTTACTTCTTTCGTTCTTTCACTTTAAAAAAGAAAAAGAAGAAAAAAAAAAAAAGAAAGAAAGAAAGAAAATGTCTTCCTAATAGCGGACTCTCGGTTTAGCAGCAAGTCCAGAAAGAGACGCTGAGACGAATGAACTAAGATGTCAGAGTCCAAACCAACAGTCCCTCAGTTACCTAGTGAAGTGTCAGCAGGATCACGGGTCACCCAAGTTAATTCAGAACAAATTCAAGTCCAGCCATAGACTCTTTTTTGTACTAACCGTGCTCTTCTGATAAAGAATGGAAAGTGACCCAATTGGTTGTAGTGGCAGCCTGGCAGATGTTCCTCTTAGATAGCTCCTATATGATATACTGAACTTATAAACTCACCACAGGCCAACACAGGCTTAAAATTAACAGCGCACTCCCAAAGGCAAAACAGTAATAAGCAAACAAGACTCACTATGTATCAGTGTTAAGTGCTAAGTGCTTTTCATATAGTAGTGCTTTCCTTATATTAACTCTTTTACTCTTTATAAAAGTCCCAGTGGAGGCACCAAGGCAGCTAGTGAAGGGTAGAACAAGGATTCAAACACAGGCTACAAGACTCCAGAGCCCACACTCAAAACCACCACGTTGTAACAGGAGCATTAACACTAAAGATCCAGTCTTCCATATGACAACTCGATTGCCTATTTGAAATATTAATTCTAATTATCTTTAAAACAGTCTGACGTGCCTACACAGAGAATAAAAATGATACTTCAAATCTACAATCATACCCTAGCTTTAACTCTGGGATCTCAGATCACAACTATTCCAAAGGACAGGGGGAAAAAACCCATACGTGCAGTATCAAAGCAATATTACAACACAGGGTCCCTGCTGAGTCATCAGGACAATAACTCCAGCACAACTCTTAATCCCAATAGTTGTCAAGCCACGTGTTCAAGGCCAAAACACAATCCTCAGCTCTCCATTCAATCTTTTTTACTTTGTAAGGAAGAAAATCTGTTCTTTTCAATAAAATAAGAACCATTTTAAGGCACTAAATCAAAACAGCAAATATGAACTGAGCCCAGTAATTTGCATCACCCTTTCAGCCTGTTTCTCTGGCTTTTTATGTAAGCATTTCTGTGAACTTAATAGGCATTTGTTTTCCCAATCATGTGATCCTTTTTTTTTTTTCTTTGAGACAGTCTCACTTTGTGGCCCTGGGTAGAGGGGTAGAGGGCTATGGCATCATAGCTCACAGCAAGCTCAAACTCTTGGGCTCAAGCAATCCTCTTGCCTCAGCCTCCCAAGTAGCTGGGACTACAGGCACCCACCACAATACCTAGCTTTTTTTGTTTGTTTGTTTGTTTGTTTGTTTTTAGAGACGGGGTCTTACTCTACCTCAGACTGGTCTCAAACTCCTGAACTCAGGCAATCCACCCGCCTCGGCCTCCCAGAGTGCAGGATTATAGGGATAAAACACACTGCCTGGACCCAATCAGGTGATCTTTTCTCCTTCTCTGGAATCAAGCCTGTGCAAGAGAGCGGTGGAGGCAGCTTCTATATATTCCTTCAGCAAACGTTTCTTGAGCAACAATCAAATGAGTTAATACATGTAACGCAATTAATATAGTAGCTGGCACATAGAAAATACTCCATAAATGTTTATATTAGTTCCGTTAAGCATGAAATACTCTTCTATGTATTTCTTTTATCACATGCATTTAAGAAATGAAACAGAAAATAAGCTGCTATTCTAACACACAGATCACATGCATTTAAGAAATGAAACAGAAAATAAGCTGCTATTCTAACACAGAGATCGTTCCAGAAGCTAAAAAGCCTCCCAGTCAGTGAGTTACAATGACTCCCGTGGAAAATATTTTCCCGTGAAGATCACTGTGTATGTTCCTTCCTACATTATAGCACATATCTGAGCTACTGGAATTTAAGGGTACATTTTTTTTTGTTTGTTTACCCAGTGCCTACAGTGGTTCCTAGTACTTAGTGGGCCCTTAGTAAAGTTGCTTGTTTAACAAAGGATTGCTTAATTTGTACCTTCTCTAGATTTACAAAAATAACTGCAGTAAGAGAGGGCAAAGATACAAAGTAAATACATTCAAAGGAATTTAGGGCTTTATTGGTGGGTCCTAAATCTGCTTGAGATATTTTTAATAAAAGGCAAAGGAATCCAATTTTGGCAAGAATCAAGATACTCCAGCATCACAGCCTTCCCTTCTAACTATCACATTTAAAGGGATTATCTGCCAGTAACTCCATTTTAGAGAAACATCGGCCAGTACTAAAGGAAGGAAGCAACGATACAACTTCTGAGAAATGCCAGAAGTTATCAGAAGCACAGGGGGGAGGGGGCAGATTTAACAGGTCAAATTAAATGGTGAAGGGCAGATTTTATTCAGGCTTGAACTTCATTTTATTTACGGGGAAGACCACTCTTAATTCCAGCATTAGAGAAAAGATACACAATATGTTTATCTTGTGGAAAGTTTATCTTGCAAAACCTAACTGGACATGTGCCATCAAGAGAAAATTCTTCATACTCAACTTTTGACTGTGAAGATATTGTAACTAAAAAATATCTAATTATAAGCAGTACTGTGCCATACTTAAAAGTCTAGAGTCATATAAGGTTTTATTACTATGAACTGGGATCTTTTCCAACTAAGTACTGTCATTTCAGAAAAAGTGAGCAAAAGGCTTCTGAGAAATTCCAAACTTGGTGGAATGCTACTATATATGCCAGCAATCTCAGCTAGTCCATGCTTTGTTTTCTGCCAACTACTCCCCAAATACCACTCTTACACAGGTATCCCTTTTTCAAAGGATACCATTTAAAAAATATATTTTTAGCCAACTATAATTAGCAGCAATAGGGTTAGGTCTACCAATTCTTACTTAAGGTACTCACTCATTCAATGAAAAAGATCTGGTCTGGCATGGTAGCTCATGCCTGTAATCCTATCACTCTAGGAGGCCAAGTCGGGTAGATTGTTTGAGCTCAGGAGTTCAAGACCAGCCTGAGCAAGAGCCAGACCCTGTGTCTAAAAAACAGCTGGGTGCTGTGGTGTGTGCCTGTAGTCCCAGCTAGTTGGGAGGCTGAGGCAATAGAATCACTTGAGCCCAAGAGTTTGAGGCTGTTGTGAGCTATGACACCATGGCACTCTACCAAGGGTGGCCAAGTGAGACCCTTGTCTTTAAAAAAAAAAAAAAAAAAAAAGAGCAAGACCCCATCTCTACCAAAAATAGAAAAACTAGCCCAGCATTATGGTGCCTGTAGTCCCAGCTACTCCAGAGCTGAGGCAGGAAGATCTCTTGAGCCCAAGAGTTAGAGGTTGCTATGGGCTATGAAGCCACGGAACTCTACCAAGGACAACATAGTGAGACTCTATCTAAAAAAAAAAAAAAAAGGCAGTGCCTGTGGCTCAAAGGAGTAGGGCACCGACCCCACATGGCAGAGGTGGCGGGTTCAAACCCAGCCCCTGGGCCAAAAAAAAAAAAGAGAGAGAGAGTCAAAAAGCAAATCTCCCAAGCAGAAGTAGCCCTTCCCATAGCCTTCCCCACCTCAACTAAAGGCATCACCAGAACCATCTCTGACTTCTTTCTCTCATCAGTCCATGAGAAAATTCTGTTATCTCCATCTTAGAAATATATCTAGAATCAGACCATTTCCTACCTTATTCCAAGCTACCATCATTTATCTCATGCCTGAATTACTGAAAAAACCTCTTTGAATTAGGCATCCTTCTTCTGCCCTTGCCTCCATGTTCCCTATTCCACAGGGCTAAAAGAATGTCCTGTTAAATCGAAACAGAACCCCCATCATTCATTCTCTATGCTCCTTAGCCTACTTCACTTTCCTTTGTAGCAGTTAATCACTAAATGAGCTATGTTTATTGTTTGCCTCCCCCAACCAAATACGACTGCCATAATGACAGAGACTCTTGTTCACTGGTATATCCAAGCACCTGGAACAGTATTGCAACGTTTGTTAAAAAGTGAATGAACGAAGAACAGATATAATTCTAGCAGAAGGACTTAGGGATAGGGAAGGAGTTAGAGAAGCCAATCTCCCATGTACAGGGCATGTTCAAGACCAATCTAGATAGAATATGAGGTACCTACCTACTCGAGTATAGGCCGACCCGAGTATAAGCCGACCCCCTTAATTTTACCCTGAAAACTGGGAAAACTTAATGACTCGAGTATAAGCCAAGGTGGAAAATGCAGCAGCCACAGGTAAATTTCAAAAATAAAAATATATACCCAAAACAATTATAATAATTGAGGAATCAGTAGGTTAAATGCTTTTCAATACTTATTGCTAAAGAAAAACTGTAAACTAGCAACAACAACTTTAAAACTTTACATAAAGTGCA
>CAUYPK010141171.1:0-18552 GCA_963574355.1 Loris lydekkerianus | reverse complement strand
TTATTTTTGAAATTTACCAGTGGCTGCTGCATTTTCCACCTCGGCTTATACTCGAGTCACTAAGTTTTCCCAGTTTTTAGGGTAAAATTAAGGGGGTCGGCTTATACTCGGGTCGGCTTATACTCGAGTATGTATGGTAATTTATAGACAAGGATCTGAGGCACTGAGGGGTTAAATATGCTGAAATCATACAGTTAGCGAATGGAAAGGTAAATATAGAAACCCTCATAATCACATTCTAGATAGCTTGTTCTTAGTTACGCTGGTTCACTCTCTCTCACACACATTCCCACTTCCACTTGTATTTATACAGTAACTGTGTTACAACCAATATCAGCTTCAAATTTTGTCTTCTAAAACACCTGGAATGATTTCAGTGAAGTATTACCATTTAGTCATTCACATGGTTTCCTTAGATGAATACTAAAAGCCGAGCATGACACATTGAAAGGAACATGTCTTCACTTCCTGAGTTTATCTTTGACTGTCACGGAGCAAAGCTCTCATCAGGGGGACAGTGACGCTCAGGTGAGGATTTGGTCTCTACTTCATTTTCATTGGAATCTATTTTCAGATTTTTCTAATTTACCCAACTCACCAGGGCAGACTGAAGTGTTAAATTATTGCCAAATGCTTTTCTGGAAGAAATTGTTTAGGAGAGAAATCTCAAGGAGGTTGGGAAATTGCCTGGCTACCAGAGAGGAGACTGTTTCAGTGGTAGCATGAAAGAATAAAATTGGACCTTCAAATGTGCAATTTTCTCAAAAGTTGTTATGTTTCATAAGGCTTATCTCCGTCATAGAATTTGAAATGTATGTTTAGTAGGTACCAAAAAATGTGGTATAGTAAACAACCCCAAACATCAAAGTATGAAATAAGATTACATTTGTAACCTGCTTTTTAACAAAGTCACATAAACCGGAGGAGTTCTGAAGAGTGGGTTTTCTGCAGCAGCCACAAGCTACACTGTTTGTCATCACTGTCCCTCATCAAGTGGGCAAGGTTATTTTGTGATTTGAAAGCTCTGGGCAGACAGACATAGTTCAATATAAATATCAAAAGACCTGGACTTGCAAGAAGTCAAACACACTTTGTCATTGAAAGTGTTAATGAGAGTTGTACAGTTTTATATTAAATAAAAAGGGTTCACAAAAGCAGTTAAAGCTGGATCATTAAAATAACTACCACATAGAGAAAGCTGTCCAAGCTTTTACCTCATTAAATTGCCCTGCTTTGTCTTAGGAGAATTAGGAACTATTAACCTTATAAAAACAGTTTAAGGAGGACTTTGGTAGAAACAATTCCCTTTGTGAATACTCATCTAAAAGGTGTGCAGCCTGGGCAATTCCATCTCTTAAAAGGTGTCCAGTGACATACAAAAGTCTAAATTTAAGAGTGGATAAGCAAAAGGAAAATAGGTTGACAAATTGTTATCTCTTGATTTTGAAATTGAATAGTTGATTATTTCCTGCTTAATTCTTTTTGTTCTTTTCACATTTTCCAAATGAATTATGTATTTTTTTCTGTTGTCAGACAAATATAAGCAGGAATATGTTATTACTCTCCTGTTGACCTTTAAAGGCTACGATCTATTAAATATTTATTAAGTGCATTCTTTGGGCCAGGAACAGTACTATATTGAAAATTACATGATACAGCCTCCTTTTCTAGAATAATTTTTCAATCTGAGAATGCAATAGAATAAAAAATTATGCACATTTGTGCTTGATAGCTCCACATTTGTAAGTACCTACAGGGGAACAAGAAGGGAGTCAGAAAAAGGGGGTGGAAGGTTACTACTGAGTGGTGAAATGGCAGGGAAAAACTTGAGGAAAGATAATGCTTGTGCTAGTTTTAAATGTTCAGCTCTTAATTTCTAATTCACTCAGGGAAACTGACAGTCAAATTTACTGTGAGCCCTTGATAAGATAAAATGTTAAGTCGTAAGGAATTTGGCCCCATGCTACAAGTTATGGACCTAACATCTATAGCTAACATAGCTACCTACGCTATAGATGTTAGTCCTTCTTTTGTCCATAGACATCTTTTACCCTTAGTACTTTATATTTTGACCTCTCTTTTCACTAATAAAATAAAAGGCCATCATGTAGTACAGCAGAATGTAAAGAAACTGTGAAAAGAAAGTGATCATTGTTGTTAAAATAGTATTTTCCTTGAGGAGTATGCAGGGAAAGAGAGATGTCTGTGGCTGAGCCAGGAGTCAGATACACTGCAGGCAGTGAGGGCAGGGTCTGAAGGAGAAAGTCAACAGGATATGGAAGTCACAAGAATGTGAATATTCTTAGCTAGGCCAAACGTAACCCATGGGGACCCTTTAGTTATTTTACGTTAGCCATAACGTCTTTATCCAAGGTAAAAGGGGGGAGTTCCTTTAATTGAGCTGAGGTGACAGTGTTTCTAAATGGTCTCCCTCATTAACATAGTAAAAATCACATCCACCAGTGCCCTGACAGTTTATAATTGCCATAGCAACTCCAGGAAGTTACCCTGTAAGGTTAAGAAAAAAGGGATGGGTTCCCTGTTTTGGGAGCTTTCCACCCCTTTCTCAGAAAACTCATGGATATTCTATTCCCAATTTAGCATATTATGAATTAGCATTAAAAAAGAGACCTTAACTCTGGGATAGCACTGTTCCTTCCTGGATCAGCCTACTCTTTTTCTTTGTCTGAAGAGTATACTCTGTTTTCAACAAACCTCTCTGCTTTTGCTGCTATCTCTGTCTGAACTCTTTTCTCTCACTCATGCCCCTGTGCTTGAACTCCTTCCTGCAAGAACCCTGCCCTCTAGCACAGCAGGGCGTCTATGTGAGTATGAAGCTCTTGGAGGGACTTAGGATCCTAAAAAACTGCATGTGGATATCAACAAGGAGTATTTTAAAATATAGTATTTACATATAACGAGTCATAAAGTAAAATGCTAAAACTTTTTTAGTATAGAAGCTTCTTGTTAGTTCCCTGCAAAAAGAGAGGGACAGTTTATACAACATGAGGCCTGTAGAGGTATTTGCCATTATTGAAAGTGGACTGACTTTGCAAACCATCCCTCAGCAAGTTCTCATTTCCCTTTCTTCCCCTTATCTCTCCTCCCTGTCTTCTCTTACACCATGAGTGGGGAAAATTTTCCTTCTTGGAAGGCCGCATTAATTTAGCTATAACCAAATAAGGCCTCATTCAAGAAACTTCAATTAGATGTACCTAACAATGTACATTATTTTGAAAAATATAACTACTATGTACTTAATAATTCAAAAAAAATGAAAACTATTTGTTTATTTTGACTTTAAACTTTCAATGACTTTGTTGTGTCTGGTTTTTGTTAGAAAGCATTCCCTATTTGGTTGCAGCATCATAGAGGTCCACAGTGTCAGTTGTTAGGTAGGAGAATGTACATTCACATCAATAAATGGCTGAAAATCAAGAAAGCATTTTGGGGGCATGTTTCCAAAGATATGGGTATTCTACTGCATTTTTTTCTGTATTTTAATTGGATCACTGTTAGCATAAGAAAATGACTTTTAAAATGTGGTCTACTCAGAGCTCAATCAATTCCATCTGTACTTCATTAGTTGCCTTGGAGATATCAAGTAGGTGAGGCTGAAATGCTAATATGAGTGTGATGTCATGATTATCAAAGTCAGTGAACGTGTCATTGTATTCTCCAATTAACAGGTCCATAACAGTTGAGTATTCTTCAAATCACCCTGCCCATCAATGACCTGCATTAACTGGGGAAACTGTTTATATAAAACTTACTTTTTAAGAAGTATTTTGAAAAAAGATAGTTTTATTGGAAATGCCTGAGGTTTTTGGCACATATCATATAGAGATTTAATTTACCTTGCAAAGAAATAATTTGCAATGTCAAGTCATTTTGATTTGACATGATATCACACAGAAATGGTGCATTTCTATAGAAATCTTCTTTGAATAATTCACATTGCTGATTCTGTTCTTCATAAAATTTAACCATCTATTCTTACAGAGATAAAATTTTGCTAACGCCTATCCTTGCAATAGGCAAGATTTTGTAACAGGTCTTAGCAGATTCCATTTTGGAATAATATGGCAAATCCCCACCAAATAACTCATCATTAAACTTTTGTATATTATAAAACTTATGATGCAGTTTGCATTTGTATAAATGTAGTTAAAAATACTTACACCTTGTTGCAAGATGTCACTTAAAATAGTAGCTTTAGCACAGATGCAAGATACAGATGCAATTTAAAAAAATGAGAGCATCTGGATCTGTTAATACTTTTTTAACTGTGCAATAAACCCTTCATGCTTTCCTGTCATGGAAGGTGCACTATCTATACATATACTCACTACATTTCCCAAATTCAGTCCAACTTCATGACACTTATCTTGTGAGTTGTGGAAGATATCTATTCCCCATGTTTTGTTTACAAAAGTGCCCAAAGTGAGTAACTCTTTTAGGATGAAAATCTTCTGTTCTGACCGAAATGAAGTATAAACCCTACAGTGAATGAGTAGTATCAATTGATTCACCCAAAATGACTGAATGATATATATATATTTTCCTTTTTGAAGTATTGCATGAAGTGATTCTGTTAAGTTGAAGGCTCATTCATGCTGCTGATCAATTAATGGTTCTCCCTGAAAGAGGCAGTTTTTTGTACTTTGAAACATTATCAGGGTCTGAACATCCTACAATGCTTATAGAGCATTCTTTCACAATTTCTACATCACTGAATGGCTCCCCCTTTCACTCCTAAGTACATAAGCTATTTTATAAGTTGCTAGGTGGCATTATTTCCAGGTCTTTTTGCTGCTTAAAAGAATTGTTTTTGTTTTTGCTTTTTGTCCTTTAATTTCTACAATATAACCTTTCACACCTGTCCTCCTAACTTAAGATATTTGGGTGTTACAATACTGATGAAAACCGAATTTCTTTAATGTTGATATTGCAGTACCATAAAACAAGAAAATTATTTTATCTTTAGCAGAAACAAGATAATATTGCAATTCCTAATCCTCATTATAAAATCTGTTTTCTTCCTTCAGCATGCTCTCAATCTTCTTTGACATGATGGGCTATTAGAGAGAATTAAAAAATACCATTGAGCTGTGTAATTATTCACAAATTCCACTTCCAGCACACAGTGTACTGTTGTCAAGAGCCGATAAAACACTAGCACACTCATCCCATAAACTCTCTCCAACTGGTCCTTTGCCATAGTGGTGCCAGTTGGGCAGGGAAGTTAGAACTAAATCCTGATTGTACCAACCATCAATTTAGCCCTTATGGCTTACAATGTTCTAATTGTGTTGGTCAATCCAGAGGGTTATTTCCTTGAAACTTATTATATATTTTTTCTTTTTCTTTTTTTGCCAAAGTCTCACTCTGTTACTCTGGCTAGAGTGTAGAGTACTCTGGCATCAAATCTCACAGTAACCTCAAGCTTTTAGGCTCAAGTGACCTTCTTGCCTCAGCCTTCCAAGTAGTTGGGACTACAGGCCCCTGCCATGATGCCTGGCTAGTTTTTCTATTTTTAGTAGAGACGAGGTCTTGCTCTTGCTTAGGCTGGTCTTGAACTCTTGAACTCAAGCAATCCATCTGCCTTGGTCTCCCAGGGTGTTAGGATTACAGTTGTTAGCCACCACACCCAGCTAAATATATTTTAAATATATAGAGTTTGTTTGAAAACTTTGAAATAGAGTGTGACATGCTACATTTTTTGACAATCTCCTAGTTGTGTCGTAGGAATTGGCAAAGGATTGATACTTTGAGTAGAAGGAGCCACGAAGTTGGCTGAGTGTGGAATTAAGTGATGTGCTAATATGTGAGGACAGTCAGAGGGGGTCAAAACCTAAGTGAAAGGGGGTTTGGGGGGTAATAGAGGGGTAGGGGAGACCAGTGCTAAAAGAGAGATGAGAGTGAGTATTGCCTAAACACACACGTGCTTCTTACCAAGCAGGGGGTTCTAGAGTTCTTACCATCCAGAAATATTTGTTAACAGAAAACAGACATTTAATAATAATCTATTTTAAATGGGTACTAAAATGTCTTAGAAATAGAGAAAAACTGTAGTTGAAATTTTATCTTGAAACAAAGATGAGTGAAAATATAAATTATCTTATAATTATGAGGAACTATGCATTAACTCAGTATGAATAAAGAAGGGAAGGGTTCGTTTGTATGTATATGTTTATGTAACTATTATTTTTAAAACCACATCATTTGTTTCACACAGTAAGCATAAAGACTTACTTTTACAAAAGTCTTCAAAGTCTTCCTTATTTTTTTTTTTTCCAGAACCACTTTTATTCCTCTGATAACCAAATCACTGTCTTTTGAACAGCCCTTCCCATAAGTTTCTAATTGTTAAAGGACATAATTTACTCTTTACTAATTTCCTTACATTTGATCAGACCATTATCTTATGGAACTTTCATTAATATCATCATGTCTTTCACATTATAATAATTTCCATTATATTTGCAACGAATAGCATTAGATAGTTACAATATCCAAATATCAGTGGTTGAAGATAGATTTCACTGTTAAACAGTGAGCACTATTTTAGTGAAATTTAAAGTGATTCATTAAATAAGTGACCATATAATTAGTGAATATTTCTGTGTATTGATGGCTTTTGCTGCTTCATACATCTGCAGAAAGGCAGAACTTGGGTAACATATACTTGGATAACTATGATACAGGATTGGCTAGAGGTTCAGACAGAAAAGACAGTCACCTGTATATTCTGATTTATGTGAAGGGATGGTAAAGAGAGGAAAGCATGAAGCTTTCACATTATTCACTCATTTTAGGGAAGGATTCTATTAACTGTGTGTACAACGGTTAATGCATCATGTTCTCAGCAGCAAAGAAATTTGAAATGCATTAGTTTGATTTAATTATACTCCCATCTGTCAGGAAGAAAATGATCAGGAAATATCCATATCTGTATCACCAGGTGTTGCCAAGAGATTATCAATGCTAGAGTCTCAGTGAAGGCTCCACATATTCAGAAAGCCCCACATATTCAGAAAGCCCCATGAACATACTGAGTCTATAGCAGTTTCTGGAAAATGGGAAAGCCTGAAAAATTAGGATTGACAGTTGAACAAACACAAAACTATATCCTTGTGGCAGTAAGTCAGGAGGTCAGGATACCAGGATTCTAGTCCTACTTCTCCATTTGAAGTTAGCAGTATGACATACTTATTTTCCTTTGACACTTCAACGTTCTCTGCCTGTTTGCATAACGTTAAGAGCAAGGAATTTTAAATCATGGGTTGGAATCTCAGGTTTGTGATCCTAAGCAAGCTAAATAAATATTTTCGAGCCTTCTTTTACTGATTTTTAAATTAAGGAAATAGAATATCTACTGATGAAGCCCATCTGACAAGGAACCCTAAGGACATACCTATAGTTAAAGTTAGATTTATCAACTTGTATCAAGCAAGATTGCATAGCAGGGAGCCATCAAGCATCTTATCAAACAAAAGAAGAAACAAGGTTAAAAAAAGGATGGGAGAAGGATTAGATAATGTTTAAATAAAGCAGGATCTTGATAGCACTGAAAAAGAGCAAGGTACTATATAAACAGGTCAACATCAGGCTTGAGGTGAGCTGTGGACTTTGGATTCTGTTTCCTTGGAAACTACAAAGTTAAGATATATTGAATATTGTGTCTGAAAAACCCTTATCTGAAGCTTTGCCCCTGAGTTGAAAATTAAGGCTGCTTCTCAGTGACTGAAATCCTCTAGGCAAGAGTGGCTTGTTCCATTTTTTACTGATCTGATTTTAAATGCCAAAGTTTCTAATAGTCTGATTTTAGAGAACAAAGTGTCTCAGCGTTCTATCTTTTGGTGAACTAACAAACGCAGTATTTAGAGGCTGATCTTATAAGCTTGTACAAGTAAAATGAGGAAATGTACATGAATTGCTGAGCCCAGCATCTGTTTTACAAGCCATAGTTACTGTTACTGTTGTTACTATTACTTTCAGCTTTCCTTTCACAAATAAACCTCCCATAATAAAATTGGCTGCGAATTGAAATGCCCAATCATTAATCACTGAAAAGGACAATTTTGAAAACCGAACCAGCCAGCAAAGGGATGACATCCATTGTCTTGACCCTAAGCACCCCATGCTTTGAACAGTAGTCTAGATGCAGCATAATCGCCCACAGTCTTTGATAAAACAAATTCGCAAACCCTGCTCACATAAATGCCGTTTAATGAATATGATTGAAGGAACATGTGTTTGCACTTTTCTAAAGTTTCTGCTTTTGATGGCAACCACATTTTAGAGATACTTTAGAATGAGCCTGGGAAGGATCACAGTACATATTTTGTTCTCAGATGGTTAGGAGTAAAGGGGTCCTCAAACCGACCACGGCCCGCAGGCCACATGAGGCAGTGTGATTGTATTTGTTCCCGTTTAGTTTTTTTACTTCCAAATAAGATATGTGCAGTGTGCATAGAAATTTTTTCATAGTTTTTTAAAAAACTATAATCTAGCCCTCCAATGGTCTGAGGGACAGTGAACTGGCCCTCTGTTTAAAAAGTTTGAGGATCTTTGGCTACAGCATCAAAGAATCTGGCTTAAAGGTTATCTAGGGCAGATTTCACTGAGTGTTGGAATACCCATTACAATATCCCTGAGACACTGATTTTTCAACTTAGATACTTTGGTGTTAATAAAAATCAATCCTGTGCCACTAGGCGCTTTGGTTTAGGACATTTCTAATCATGAGTTAAGTCCTCGTTACACATATGCCCCATTCACTGTTCTAGTGCTGCTTCTTTATGTACCAACAGAGAAGTCAACTTCTCTCTGCTACTCAATGGCCCTTCAAATACTAAGCTCTTTAGACTTGTCTGCTTGTGTGTCCAGACTGTTGACCATCTCCCTTATGAGATGCCTTCAGCGCCTCCACCTTCCCTTCCTGGTTAGCTCTTCTCAACACACTCTTGTTGGTCAATATAACTATGCTCAGAATGGAATAAAATACCCTGAAACAAACATACCAACATCATTCCAAGTTGGTATGATAATCTTAGATCAGAGTAGTAAAGATGTGTATTCATCAAAATGGCAATATACTTTTTTCTTTAGAGGATTAATTATCACAATTTGGACACATTATTCTTTCCACAAAGATTTGTGATTCTATTTGACACAGAGAAAACAGTTCTCTTCTAATCCAACAGATCCTATCAGTTAAAATGTGATCTAACTGCAGAGAACGTGGTGATTTTTCATTTTTATAGCTCAGTGATAAACTGGGTTAAAATATTCTCTTCACTACACAAGATGATTTAGAGTACATGCATAGTATTTTAAATTTCACTGAAGAGTCACTATGCCAGGGTTTCCCTCATAGCTGTTGGCACGTAGAGAATTTCAGTGTTCTAGAATTAGGGTCTCTGTGTAACTTGCTGCTTCACAAGTGGGTCAAAAGAGCTTAAGGCTGCCTGTCCCTCTTCTCTTCTGCCTTAAGACTTTGAACTTTAAACATAGCTCTCTCCCATTTCTCTTACTCTGCTAACCACTTGAAGTAAGTATATTGAATTAGCTCATATGCCATTGGTACATGGGGGAATGTCGTCAGCATAATGCGCATGTGCATTGATTCAGACATGTTTTTTCAAAATTATTAATATTTTATACTAAAACCAGCAGATGCAAAGTGCATTATCATAACTGAACACAGCAAGCTGAAGAGGCCTGTAGTCCTCCACAGGATAACAATTTTCCTGTGTTCCTTCCTGACCTGTTTTGAGCATGCACTTCGTCGACTTTGCTTGTGGTACTTCCTGATACTGCTTTTGCTCTCGTCTCTGGAGTTCAGCTACTTCAATGTATCCTTCCAACCCTTTCCATCCAGTGCTCTTCAAATTTTCTTGGAAATTAAAACCCTATCTAGTATTTCCTGAGAGATTTTATTATTTATCAGAAATATAAGTTTTTTAGATCTCTGCCAGCATGCAGTTATTGTTTTTGTTTATTTTCTAACCACATTACATAAGTTTGAGTGATCTACCATACCCCTTCTTGTTTTTAATGCATGACTCTGAAATGAGGCTATGTATCCTGTGCATTTTATTTTCAGAGAGATCAGGATTCTCTCAAGCCAAACAGACTGATAGTCCCACTGAGAGGCTTCATGAGCTAGGCTCCTCTGAACCTCACTCCCCTCTAGGCCCATTCTTCCTTTATTGCAAACATTTGTGGTCAACTTCAATATCAAAGCTGCTATGTCTCACTGAGTGTGAAAAATTAATGGATAGAACTTTTATTTCCCAGTTCAGGACTTTTAAGCTAACTGACTCTATGCAACAGAGGCTGGTTCATACACAAAAAAATTTCTCAGGATTCCCCCCTGTCTGCTCTTATTTCAATGACCAGTAACCTATCACATTCCCTTTTATCCAATATGGTTTTGCTTTACCATTAACTCCTTGTCTCTAATTTCTTGGCTCAGTTCCTCAAAGGTGATCGGTTATTCTGTCCCCTCTTTACGTGGAATTCACTTTGGCTCTCCTTGGGCATCTGTGCCAGTGCATTTCCATGTAGTTTCTCATTTCTCTGTTTCCCTTGCTCCACTTCTGAGCTCCATGGAGTCCCATCTACCAGGCTGATTTCTCAGCAGCATCTCTCATTGGAACAGCCCGGCCAATCCCTCAGATGAAGTTGACTTAGTAAGACTGACATGGGAGCACACAATGACGTTTTTGTTCTTGCAGGCTTACTTTCAAGGCATTTTGCCTTTTCAATCTTTATATCAGCAAAAGTGATCAATCTATTAGTACAAGCCCAGAGTAGAATTCAATCTACGTTACAGAACCCTAGGCCTTTGATTCTTCCTTCATAATGATTTTTAAATATTATTAATATTTTATATTTTTGTAGCTTCTCCAACTATGCAGTATTACTTTGCACATGAGAGGATATTTGTATAGTAAATAAAGGCATGTTAATTCCTTTAGGTCAGTGGCAGGTCATTCTCCCAGCCTGGTTATGTTCATATTGACTCAGAGTTGGCAAGTTCAAGGTCTACTAGGTTGAAATAACATAACCATGACATTGTGTAACATTTAACCCTACAGGATTTGTTTTACAAAAAAATAGTTTTTATTAACATCTTTAATAATTCACACAACATTTCTATTTGGTTGTGTATTTATTTCATTTGGCCAAAATCTTTCTTGAAGAGAAAGTTAATCCAACGATCTGCCATTATAAGCAACAAAGCTGTTTGTCTTTCCAAATGTGTACAAAAGAGAAAACAGCAATCGTATGTCATCAGCTGAAGGAATCTATCGAGTGTTCAGCACTAATGATCAATGATTCATTTGTATATTTAAAGTATAGCCAGATGAAATAAAATGTCTCTAACTTCCAGGAAGCTATTTCTCCAGCCAAATTTATGTAAGGAAACACTGCATTTGGTAAATATAATTATTTCCACTTAAAAAAATGTAACTGCTCTGTTGGAATTAGAAAAAGCCCTGCTTTTTATCTTAGTTGAATCATTTTTGATTGAAACCTATTTTTGTGCTGGGATTAAGTCACATAAAACTGCTTTAAATATATCCATTCTATTTACATTTTACCAAAGTAAAACATTTTTAATATTATTACTCACATACTGTAAGTTACATGTTGAATCAACAGATGATAAAAATAAAAAAAATACATAATGCTGTATCGTTTTTAGCTCACTGTGATCAGTACCTTAATTTAAATGCTTGCCTTCATAAAATCATAAGTAGTTTGCTAAATGTCAGATTATATTAAGAATGCAATTTACATTTCAAAATCTGGTTAATGTTAATTTTAAGAAACAGTTATAAAAGAACATAGAAAATTAAAGAACATTTAATAGCACTTAATGTAAACGCAGTAAGTTATATCCATAAACATCCATTTTATTTGTATTGATGCTTTTGTGTATGTTTTTGCATAAGATTTTTGGCAGTTAGGTAATAATTGAAATGAACTATGTAATGATCACTTATCCTTCATTCAAATATTTGAAGTTTTTAAATAAATAATAAACATGGCTCAGTAATGGAATCTACCGCCTCTAGTTTTAAGCTTTCTGTGTATGTGATTTAAAATATTTATTTGGTTTACTACATGCTGTGCTGAGGGAAAACAGCAGAACTATTGCATTTAAATGGAGTCAGAGGATAAAGTCATTCTTTCAAACTCGAGCACTCTGCTCATCGCTGGCATGCCCAATGGTGACTTACTGTTCTGCACTTTCATCCAGTTAGTGAGGACAATATTATGACATTGCATTTAAATAGCACTTTACAAACTTTTATGAGCAATTCTATAGCCTATACTTTAAACAAGCTTTTGTGGTCTATTTGTATTATTTTAACTATTTTAATGATTGTACTGAAGGCCATGGTTTTTAGTCTGTTTTGCATTGCTATAAAGGAATACCCAAGACAGGGTAACTTATAAAGGAAAAGGTTTTATTTGGCATATGGTTCTGCAGACTGTACAAGAATATCATACCAGCATCTTCTTTGGGTGAGGAGTTGAGTGAGCTTCTAATCCAAGTGGAAGGTGAAGGGGAGCAGGCGTGTCACGTGGTAAGAGAGGGAACCAGAGAGGGAGGAGGTGGTGTCAGGCTTCACTAAACAACCAGCAAAATAATAATGTGAGTGTCACCGGGAGGGCACCATGCCATTCAGTGTCACAGGGAGGGCACCACGCCATTCATGAACCGTCTGCCCCTGTGACTCAAACACCTCCCACCACACCCCCTTTTCAATACTGGGGATCAAATTTCAGCATGAGATTGGAGAGGCCAAATGTAGAAACCATATCACCAATAAAGGTAAAAAAAAAAATTACCACTATCACATAGCAATGTATCAGAAAAAGCTTAATCTTTGATTTACGACCTTTGGAGATTATCATAACTGATCATGTCATTCTTTGCGATCTTCTAGGACTGAAACGTTTTCTCTAAAAGAACCTCAAAATGATAGACGACCATTGCAACATTATAAGGCGTTGGATTCTCAGTATCTTAATTGTTTCTAATGTTCTGCAAAAGGAGAATGTTCCCAAAAATCATTATCCTGTGTGGCAGCCACACGGTGATGAGTTGTGTGAAGTTCACAATTATTTACCCACCACATCAGTATAACTTATTGATGACCTTGTTCTCAAGACTGAGCCAGACCTGGGTGTGAATTCTGCCCATACTGCCTAACAACTTTGAATGTGAGCAGGTTACTTAATCTATAATAATCTTAGATACATTATGTTTTTAATGGAACTTGCCTCATAAAGTTATCATGAAGGTTATTATGAAACAATTGACCAGCTAAATACTTAATGGAGTGCCTGAAATATATTAATACAGTATTTAAAAATATTAGATTTACCAAGATTAATATCGCCATCATATTTTTTGATAAATATTCTCCCCAAATAACATGTCATCAATGGGTAACAATGAAAATTTGCTTGGTAATTGCAAAACAATTTCTTTATCTTCCTTATAATATGGATAATATCTCTTTGAATCTGTAAAGATCTCTGAGACATCTGTAGCCCCAGGAATGCTGTTCATTTCCTTAGCTCTTACATAGTTCACCAACAACATCATGCCTACCTTTGTCCCTCACAATGTTCCTCAACATAGGGTTTTGGCTGCAATGCATGGCAATGACTGTGGTGTCACATTTTCCCCTGTCGATGTCTCTGAGAATAGTGAATATAAAATTATCCACCTTCTAATTAACTACAGAAGACACAATTGCTTTGTTATATGGGTATACAAGGTCTGACAATTAAGTTCACACACCTGCCACTGTGTTTTTAAGTTGATAACACTGTATAAACAACTCAGTATGGTTTTATAATCTTGGTGTATCCGTGTCTCAGAGCTGTGTTCATGTTGAGGTGTGGTAGTGTCTTGCTGAGGGGTGTTCATTACTGTTGTTGAATATTTTTGCATGCCATCACGAGAATGTCAGAACTTGAATCAGAGCAATGAATGAACATTAAATCTCTTGTTATGCAAACTTGGCAAGAGTGGAAGTGAAATCAGGGACATGTTAATACAAATGTATGCGGATAAGGCCCTGAGGAAAGCAGCAGTGTACAAGTGGATTAAAAATTTCTCTGAGGGAGAGAAAGTGTCACTGATGAAGAGAGGTCAGGGTGGCTAGAAGGAGCAGAACTAATAAAAACATTGCAAAAATCTGTCAAACTGTGTGTCAAAATCACTATGAGAAGTAAATATCAATAGAGAAAAAGGAAAATATTAACTGAAAACATTGGCACGAGAAAGGTGTGTGTAAAAATGGTCCTGAAGGAGCTCACCCATGAACAAAAGCAAAGAACCCACAGAGAACTATCTGTGAGGAATTTTTAGCCAGTCAACAAATAACTGCGTTGGGACACCCTTCCTACCTACCTGATCTCCCCCCAGTGCCTTTTTATTTATCCAAAGATAGGGGAAATACTGCAAGGAAGACAATTTGATGACATTCAGTACATCAAGGATAACAGGAGGACATTTCTGACGGCCTTTCCAGAAAAAGAGTTTCAAAATTGCTTTGAAAGGTGAACTAGGCACTGGCATCAGTGCATGGTGTCCCAAGGGGAGGACTTTAAAGGTGACCTCAGTGGTATACACCAATGAAGCATGTAGCTTCTCAAGGGGAGCACGTCAAAGGGGACTGTGGTGATACTCAGCAATAAAGTATTCAGCAGTGAGCACCTTTCCTGGGACGAGTTTGTGAACTTAATTGTCAGACCGAATGTGAGATTCCTCAGTTTTTCATAAAGCAGCATAATCTCTGTCTAACTTACAACTGCTTGTTCTACTTCTTACTCACACACCCAATGTGAAGCTTGCTTGAATCATGAAGCTTCTGACATCTCTATGCTCTTACATGTTATTTCCTCCTTATATAACGTTAA
Source organism: Loris lydekkerianus (assembly GCA_963574355.1). Lineage (NCBI taxonomy): Eukaryota > Metazoa > Chordata > Mammalia > Primates > Lorisidae > Loris > Loris lydekkerianus. The sequence continues at coordinate 3,594 of CAUYPK010141171.1, read as the reverse complement.
TAGACTAGTAACCCATCAAAATTCAACTCAAAGTTTATTTCCTCTCTGAAGGTTTCCCTAGCTTCTAGTCTCAAGCAAACTTAGGGGAGAAAATGTGTCTCTCCCCCCCCACAATGGTTCCCTGGGGAGTACAGATGGAAAAGTCCAGAATTACTATAGAGATTTTTGAAACAAACAAACAAACAAAAAAACAAAGAACATATTCTAGTCTTTCCTTCCCCCAAATGCTATGGGGATGAGTGCAAGAATATATAATGTAATTTTTTCCCAGGTATCTTTAAGAAAATATCTACTGCATTCTTTTCCTATGATTCTGTAGAGAAATACTGATTCTTGATTTTCTACCTGTTACACATACCTGGTTATTGTGCAGTCACATTTTTTTGTAATTAATTGTATATTTCTATATTTGTCACCATCACAAAACAACTCAAGGGTAGGAGCTTTTTATCTCTTTAATCCCAAGAACGTACAGTGCTAAATACCTTCTGGAAATCAGTAAGTGTGCCTTTATACTGATACATGAATAAAACACTTGAATACCATATTACTTATTTTTTCTTCACTTAACAAGAAACCTCAAATAGAATAATAAAATGCATACTAATTATTTTTAGGTCCAAATAGAAAAAGTACAGTCTAAGCATTAAAGTTCAAATATTTTTGTCTATAAGAAAGCCCCCAGGTCATTATCCACTTTTACTGTATATAATAAGGTTAGTTTTCTGGTATCCTCACAGTAAATCCTTGAGCAAAAACAAATTGAGTTGTTTGGTTTGACTTCTTATGCAGAAAGACGTACAATCCTCAGGAAGAACTGATAAACTGACAAGCTAACAATAGACCCCAACCCTAAAATAGTTATAAATCGTAAAGCAGTTGAGAATGTTAGGATTCTTTAATTTTAACAAGAAACATCTCCATAGATTTATCACTCAGGCACAACAAAAACAAGGCAAATGCATATTTAAAATCATTCTAAGTTATATCAAAAAGTTAAATTGTTTATAAGATGAAAAAAACATTTACAATAGAATATATTAATACATGCATAGGCATTGGTATGTATTGAAAATAGAATTCATGTTGAAAATTATTGAAAACATTTATGTTTCAGATCCCATTATGATAGAGGTTGAATAGCACACAAAGAAGTGAGGAATGACATATGGTGATAAATACCATAGAAGAATGAAATATTACTATGGGATCATATAGGGAGGTATGCAACTGGAGTTGGAGATTTATCAAGTGCATTAGAGAGATAATAAGTAAGTTGGGTCTCAAAGAACAGGTATCGGTTTAACGGGGTAAAAACAGAAGCTCGTAAAGAGAGGTTGGAGTGTTTGGGAGGAGGGTAAGATGTTCAGTGTCCCAGAAGCATATGCAGGTGAGGATTGTAGATGAGTTGGGAGATGTTGAAAGGAGATGGAAGGACTCACAAGCCGTCTTTAGGATGACTGAGCTGACACTATTGGCAATAGGGGGGTAGAAAGATTTGTAACAAGAGTGGGGTACAACCATATTTTGTTTGAGTCAGAAAACTCAAGCGGATGAATGGATTTGGCAAAGTGACCAGTCGGGCAGTCGTGACAAAAGTTTAAGTATTTTTAAAGGTTTGAAAAAAAGGCTAAAGGGAAATAATATACTAAGAAGGTATTTAGGACTGATTAGATTGGAGAAAACTAAGAAAAAATGGAAGTACCAAGGATGACTTCCTAATGGATGTAGGAAAATCAATACAAGGCACACCTTTGGGCAGACAGTAACAAGTACAGTCTTGAACATGCAAAGACTGAACGAAATGACTGACAGTGGGACTTCCATGTAGAATTCTTCATAATCAGAAGCATGAGCCACAGTTCTGGAAAGATGGTGGAGCAGATTCATATTTGATTATTATTACTCATGAGAGTGGATGAGCACCATTGGAAAAGAACATACAGAATACAAAAAAAAAAAAAAAAGATCCCAGACAGAACCCTAGCATTACTTCATGGATAAGGAGAGAATATAGGTGAACAAATGCAAAAAAGAAGCAATGCTGGGGATGATTAGAAGAGGAAAAGAGAAAAGTCTTGTCCTGTGTTCCCAGGTGAGTGTCAAGGTATCAGCAGTGTCACTTGTTGCAGAGAAAGGGAGTAGAGAAATTATTATTGCATCAAAAACCACAGAGGCCACTCATTAGTTCGATCTCTTTTGGAAGATTTGCAGGGCCAGTCATCAATAATTTGTCCAGATTGACAAGCTAATGGGAGCACTGGACTGTAAACAGTAGCATCAAGTTCTTTTTGCACAAGTTTGACCATGAAGGCACTCATGAGAAATGTCATTTGATGTTAAATTTTATATAGGATATTCTTTTGACAAACAGCAGAGTTTTGACTGATTGGAAAATGAGATTCTTCAACAAAATTTGTTAGTTCAATGTAGGCCTCTGTAATTCATTGAGTTCTTATATACGGACATATATGTTTGCCTGAAGTAAGTGCTGTACTGTCCCTTAGAGGGAATTTGGATTTTTAAATAAAAATTATAGCTTATTTTTCAACTTTTAAAAATAGTGTCTATAAAAGCTATTTACCTCTTTTCCTTGGAAAGGCCTCAGTTGTTCTAGTTTAATCTCATTACCTCAGAAGCTGGATTTTCCAAGTCCAATGATGATGAATGCTAATTATTCGGTAATGAAGCCTCAACTTGGCATCAACAAGCTGGGCAACTTGGAATGAGATAAAAATGTTGTATCTAATTACTATGTTTTAGTAATGAAGATGAACATTTTTGTACTTTTTAGAATCTGAAAGCCTTGTTCTATCATTTTTGCTTTTGTGGCAACTCTGTTGAAGATTCTCTCACTTTGTATCATAATGAGAACAATGAAAAAATTAAACGTTTCAGAAACAAGGGCAAAAGATATTGATTTTCAGAATTTTTTTTTTTTTAAATTAGGCTTATTTTAATTACAGCAGAGCCATAGATTTCACAGCCAAATGACTATATGAGTCACGTGGTTGTAGAACACTTTAAGCTGGTACAGTTAAAAAGTCATGCTTCAGTGAATACTTCAAAAATTCAGAATATAAAATGTCGATTTTCAATAACTGAAAAGAAATTCCAAAATGAAATTAAGTCTATCAAACTGTTGCTATAAGATGTAGTTATCTTATTATGAGTAAATATGAAGTAGGACTTAGTGGCTTCCTAGAATGCTAATAAAAATATGATCAAGAAAAAAGTACCCTGGCTTGGGGTCTGTAGCTCAGTGAGTAGGGCACCGACCACATACACTGAAGCTGGTGGGTTCGAGTGCAGCCCAGGCCTGCCAAGCAACAATAACAACTGCAACAAAAAAAAATAGCCGGGCATTGTGGTGGGCACATGTAGTCCCAGCTACTTAGGAGGCTGAGGCAAGAGAATCGCTTATGCCCAAGAGTTTGTAGTTGCTGTGAGTTTTGACACCATAGCACTCTACTGAGGGCGACATAGTGAGGTTCTGTCTCAAAAAAAAAAAAAAAAAAAGAAAAGAAAAGAAAGAAAGAAAAGGGTGCCTTGTGTCCCTTCATGTCTCAGGCAAGTGTCTCTTCAGTTGTTTTT
>CAUYPK010141166.1:0-27373 GCA_963574355.1 Loris lydekkerianus | reverse complement strand
CATGGCAGGGCCCAAAAATTCCCTCTTTTGTTTTTTGTATGGCGGATAAACATAGCCCCTGTCTTAGGTTGCCTGCTCTTGCAGTTTCAGTCTTACCCGTCATGGGGATACAAACATCAATGGTTTGGTCCCTGTCTTAGGTTGGCTGAACGCAGAGTGATCTTACCCGTCTTTGGGTACTATGAATGTAATCCACCGTGCAGCCTCTCCATATCCTGTCTTAGACAAAATTTTTTTATAAAAAACACCTTCAAAAAATTTCAGAATATAACAAAAAATCAAAGAAGAAAAAAATTTTTCAGAATAATATTTTTGGTTACATAGTTTGCTTTTGTGTGTGTGTGTATATATATATATATAATTTTTTTTTTTTTTTATAGAGAGAGTCTCACTTTATGGTCCTTTGGTAGAGTGCTGTGGCATCACACAGCTCACAGCAACTTCCAGCTCCTGGGCTCAAGTGATTCTCTTGCCTCAGCCTCCCGAGTAGCTGGGACTACAGGCGCCCGCCACAACAAACACCTGGCTATTTTTTTGTTGCAGTTTGGCCGGGGCTGGGTTTGAACCCACCACTCTTGGTATATGGGGCCAGCGCCCTACTCACTGAGCCACAGGTGCCACCCCAGCTTTTGTATATTTTTAGTCAAAGTTGTAAGGTGCACCCTTTCCTCAAAAAATGTGTGCTGTATCTGTTAGGGGTCAGCTTACCCATCCTCTCCTTCTCCCTCCCACCTACTTGAAGTTTGTTCGATTTTGCCTCCATGTGTGTACATAAGTGTTGATCAACTAGTTCTAATTTAATATTGAGTTACACGTGGTGTTTCTTTTTCCATTCTTGTGATTCTTCACTTAGGAGAATAGTCTTCGGTTCCATCCAGGTTTTTACAACAGATACTAGGTCACCACACTTTTCCATGGTATGCATATACCACATTTTATTAATTCATTCATGTATTGATGGGAATTTGGGGTTGTTTCCATATCTTTGCAATTGTGAATTGAGCTGCTGTAACTATTTGACTGCAAGTATCTTTATGATAAAAATGACTATTTTTCTTTGGGGTAAAAATCTAGTGGTAGAATTATAGGATCAAATGGTTAATGTACTTTTAGTTCTTTGAGATATCTTTATGCTACTTTCCATGGAAGTTGTACTAGTTTGCAGTCCCACCAACAGTGTAAGAGTGTCCCTTCTCTCTGCATCCACACCAGCATCTGTTGTGATAAAGTTATTTTGCTCTAAAACTATTAAAAATGTTTTATGTAAGAAGCTAATGAGAATATAAAATAGTGCAGCCAGTTTGGAAAACGTTTTGACAGTGCCTCAAAAAGCTAACATATCCACTCCTAGGTATATACCCAAGAGAAAAAAAAAATGTTCACACAAGAACTTATCTATGAATGTTCATAGCAGCATTACTCAGACAGCCAAAAAATAGAAACCCCAACTCCACCGACTGATGCATGGATGAACAAAATCTATACAAAGTGATATTAGTTGGCAATAAAAAGAACTGAAATACTGATTCATGCTATTATAATATAATGTAGATTATATTATATTATAATATAATATAAAACATTATGCTAAGGGAAAGAAGTCAGTCACAAAGAATCAAATATTGTGTGATTCCATTTGTATGAAATGTTCAGAACAGGCAAATCCATGGAGACATAAAATATATTAATGGTTGCTCAGAACTGAGAAAGGGGAGGGTTGGGGGAAAATGGGAAGTGACTACTAATGAGTATGAGGGTTTCTTTTTTTTTTTTTTTAGTATACTAAAATAATTCTAAAATTGGTTTTGATGGTAATTACATGAAAAATCACTGAGCTGGTTTTTAAAAAAAAAATCTCTCAAAACTAATTAGCTTATGCAAATAAACCATGTTTCTTTAAAAAGACTTGCATAGTTGCCCAGATACAAGGATTTTAAAATCCAGCACATTTATACAAGTAAAAAAAAAAAAAAAAAAAATGCAATACTTCAGCTTTTCAGAAGAGATATGTAGGTTATTATTATTCATGTTGTGTTTAGGAGAACTAAAATTTTGACTGAATTCATTATAGTTTTTTACTTCAAAGGGAAAAGATCATAAGGCTTTAATAGAACACCTTGAGTTTTTGGATCAAAATAATTGGTCATCTGAAGAGTGGTTTGCTTGGCAAGCAAATAATTAGCACGTACTAGCTGACAATCTCCAGTCACATATGCAAGACTTCACAAAACAACAGAATGCCTTCGAGGAGTTCAGCTTCAGATGTGTTTTCATATCACAGAAAATTCATTCCAAATAAAGTATAAAAATTAGACTGCTACAACATCAAAGAAGAGGACTAAACAAAGATGAAGCAAAGGTATTTGGCAATCCGTTGTGCCAGTGATGGAGACACAAACATCAGTTTTGGCAGCTGTGTTCACAGGCTGAACATTTGGACTCCTTTCCACACTCACCGAGCACCATGTGAGTAGTGAAGCTTCAGCACAAACACAGACAGTGTTATGTATATGGGTTCCTTTTGCAGCTGATATTTATGTCTTAGAAATTATACAAAGACCAACTATATCAGTACAAATGTACAATGTTTAGAGACTGTCTTCTTGACAGCACTGTACTGTACTCTGGAGAATTATTAATAGAAACACACGATAATATTGTATCTATTGGTAAAAAAACACTTAGAAGAAATAAAATGTCTTTAATGATTGTTATAATGTCTCTTAACACATATTATTTTCCTTCATAATCTTAGCCTTGAACACACTATAAATTATTTAGTCAAATACATGGGAACATTACAATTTAAATTTGCTTTTTTCTCTTTGTGACTCTTCTAAGCATTGAACTCTAAGTGATTTAAAAGGGATTGGGAAGCCAGATTTCTTTTTTTCCATCCTGAAGCGCTCTAACAACTCATTCATGGATGGGAGAAAATGCTGGCTTTTTCTTACATTTTTGATATAGCCAAGATTATCCATGAATGCAACTTTGGGGACTCATCTGAGATCATGGAACTCTCCGCATTAGCCACTAATTTCCTGGAAACCACAGCCCTCACTGAGGTCAGAATATGAGGTGACTACGTGGGAAGATCATATTTTCTTTCAAGAAACCCTCAAATCCAACACTCTCACCTGCGGGTATCCATCAGGGTTCCCAGCTGCCAACAAATGAAATCAGTTCTAGTTAGTTAAACAGATATGAAACTTACAAGATGTTGGGAGATCTCTGAATCTGTAGGAGGGCCAGAGACCCTGGCTTAGAAGCTGCGCAGTCAGGAATAATACCCCAATTCACACCCCTGGATTAATTCCTAGCAAAGACACCACTGCAGACATTTCTGGGTGATGTGACCACAGACTGGTACTTCTCAGGATGTGCTATAACCTCAGCCACAGACACTTCCGTCAACTGGGCACATCCAGCACGTCTGTGGTGTCCCTAGCTCCCAGTTCAAGCCTAGAATATTTGCATTTGACGGGTGGCATTTGCATCCAATGCCTGTACCCCACTAACTGCAAGGATGAATAGGAGCACTGATTTCTAGCTTCTTTGTAGGAAACGGGCTATCAAAAATTAGGGGGGGTCAACATCCCCTCAAAATATTCAAATAATATAAGCATTGCTTTTCAGATTATTTAGCTGATACATTAACAATGTCTTTCCACGCACTGAGGACGTAATCTCTAAGCTAGGTGGAGAGATTGAGAGAAGGGGTTTGCATTAGTGGTTCTTTCCCAGCCATTTTATTTCCTTATTCAGCATTCTTAAGCATTTTTATGTATATTTACTTATCACTGTCAGCTCATAAAATTTCAATTACAGTGTATAAAATTTTATAATACATTTCAAGGTAATTTTTAAAAAAGGAAAATAAGATAAATTGAAAATAGACCTAAGAGAATATGACTGTGCCTTCTGCATAGGCCTGAAATGCTATTGAGAATAACTTAACTATTGAATATTAAAATTGTCATTTTTTAAATTTATGGTCATAATTTGGTCTCAACATCACCTGCCACCCAAATTTGTCCCCCATTTTCCTTTCTTTCTAAATATCTGTCTGTCCTTAGTAGTTACTTTAGACCTTACCTATTTGCCTCAGGTACTCAGATATACTATGTCTGTCCTTACTCAGCAGATAATCATACCTCCCAGGCTTTCTGAGAGCATTCTTTTTTCTGGGGACAGTGGAAGTGTCTAGGGTTAATTTTTTTTTTTTTTTTTTGAGACAGAGTTGCACTATGTCACCTTTGGTAGAGTGCTATGGCATCACAGCTCACAGCAACCTCCGACTCTTGGGCTTAAGTGATTCTCTTGCCTCAGCCTCCCAAGTAGCTGGGACTACAGGCACCCGTCATACACTCACGGCCATTTTTTTGTTGCAGTTGTCATTGTTGTTTAGCAGGCCCAGGCCAGGTTCCAACCTGCCTGCCTTGGTGTATGTGGCCTGTGCCCTACTCTTTTTTTTTTGTACAGATAAAGTCTTACTTTACCACCCTCGGTAGAGTGCCGTGACATCACAGGACTCAGCTCTTGGGCTTAAGCGAGTCTCCTGCCTCAGCCTCCTGAGAAGCTGGGACTACAGGCACCCGCCAACTCCAGACTATTTTTTTGTTGCAGTTTGGCAAGGGCTGGGTTTGAACCTGCCACCCTCGGTATGTGGGGCAGGCGCCCTACTCACTGAGCCACAGGCGCCACCCCACTAGGGTTGATCTTGATCCCGTATCTCCCTGCTTTCTCATGGGACCCTCTCTCACTTCTTCACTCTTCTTTGTTCTCAAACTCCGTATCTATATTGGCTGTTTCACCTCAGCATGTAAATAGATTCAAGGCACTTGCATTTTTTTTTTTTCTTTTTTTTTTTTGAGACAGAGTCTCACTTTGTGCCCCTGGCAGAGTGCAGCCTCCAGCTCTTGGGCTTAGGAAATTCTCTTTCCTCAGCCTTCCAAGTAGCTGGGACTATGGGCGCCCGCCACAATGCCCAGATATTTTTTTGTTGCAGTTTGGCCGGGTCCGGGTTCCAACCCTCCACCCTTGGTATATGAGGCCGGTGCCCTACTCACTGAGCCACAGGTGCCACCCAAGGGCCTTGCATTTTTAAAGATATTTTTCTTCAACCACAGATCTTACTGTAGCTACTGGTCTTCCCATTGCCACTACTCTTAAAGAAGAGTAAGTTTCCCGTCCCAGCTCTTCCTATTAACACATTTTGTTCAATGTAATGGATAGTGATTGGATTTTTATCTTACTTGATGACTCAGCAGCTTTGATAACTTCTCCTTTTCCCAGATATCTCCCCCACACAGTCTTTCCCTTCTTCTCCTTCTGTGCCCTAGTCCTCTTCTTCTCAGGCTCTTTGGCAGTTTTCTTTCTCCTGTTACCAATCATTCAGGCTCCTACAACAGAACACCATAAACTGGGTGGCTTAAAACCAAGAGAAAGTTTTTCCCCACAGTCCTGGAGTTTGGGAGATGCAAGACAAAGGTACTGGCAAGTTCAGCTTCTTGTGAGGGCCCACCTCCTAGTTCACAGACGCCCTGTCCATTCCCTATACCTTCACATGGGGGAAGAAACGAGAGGCACTCTTGGTCTCCTTTCCTGCAATAGATACTGAGATAACAGGGAGGAGAATCAAAAACAAGTGTGGTACCTCTGGTGTTTATGTAGGTAGGGGGGAAGTCCTTTCCAGCAGCTGCTGATGTCAAGGGCCTTTAATGCAAAATTCTCACTATACCAGGGAGCCACATTTTCAGGTGAAGCTACCTGCACTCTTTCCTTATGCTAAGGTTCTTGAGATTACTTTTTCATTTTTTGGGACAGAGTCTCACTTTGTCACCCGCAGTAGAGTGCCGTAGTGTCACAGCTCACAGCAACCTCAAACTCTTGGGCTGGACTTAGCGCCTGTGGCTCAAGCGGCTAAGGTGCCAGCCACATACCCCTGAGCTGGCGGGTTCGAATACAGCCCTGGCCTGCCAAATAATGACAGCTGCAACCAAAAAATTGCCAGGCGTTGCAGCAGGCGCCTGTATTCTCATCTACTTGGGAGGCGGAGGCAGAAGAATCACTTGAGCCCAGGAGTTGAAGGTTGCTGTGAGCTGTGATCTCACAGCACTCTACCCAGGGCGACAGCTTGAGGCTCTGTCCCAAACAAACAAACAAACAAACAAAAAAAAAAAAAAACTCAAGGGCACAAGTGATCTTGCCTCAGCCTCCCAAGTAGCTGGGTCTATAAGCACCCACCACAACACTCGGCTATTTTTAGAAGTGAGGTCTCACTCTGGCTCAGGCTGGTCTCAAACCCATGAGCTCAGGGTAATCCACCTGCCTTGGCCTCTCAGAGTGCTAGGATTACAGGCGTGAGCCACGGTGCCCAGTTTAGGATCTTGTGATTAGAACATCCTAGATTAAGTAGGTGGGCCCTAAATTCAATCTCAAATGTCTTTATAAGAACAGACACAGTGAAAGAGGCCAGGTGAAGAAGGAGTTAGAGAAGAGAGTTGTGCTGCCTCAAACTAACCAATACCCAGAGCCATCAGGATCCAGAAGAAACAAGGAAGGATTTTCCCTTACAACCTTTGTAGGGTGCACAGGCCTGAAGACATCTTGATTTTGGACAGAAATTAATTTCTATTGTTTTAAGCTGTCACGTCTGTAATTTGTTAGGACTAATCCTGGAGAAAAAAATCTTTGTGACAGCAATGAAGTAAATACAGTTAAATTACAAAATTTGTATTCCTCCTCTCTCTCCCTTATTATTATTATTTTTTTAAACTCAGTCACAGCCATGTATTGTCATTATCAAGGATTATGTACTGTACTGAACTGTATGTACTAGACTTAAACGCTGGCAGTGCCAAAGTTTTGTTTCCACCAGTGTCACCACAAACACACATAACACATTGGGCTAAGTCATTTCAATGGCTACAACATCACTAGACAATAAGAATTTTCCAAATCCATTGTAATCTTTCTGTTTTTTCTTATGATTTTTTAAATTTTTGTTTCAGATTAATTTGAGGGTACAAAGAATTAGGTTATAGTGCTTACATTTGTTAGGCAGTGTCCCACCCCACCCCCCAGTGGAGTGCCATACACCCTGACACTGTGCCCACTGAGTGGGAGCACACTCATCCCCCCACACCTCCCCTCTTCCCACTCCCTGTTCCCCTGCCTCCCTTCCTGCTTTGAATTGATTTGAGTTTTTCTCTTATGTGGGTGTGTAGTAAATAGTCTATTGACTTCATATTAGTATTGAGTAGAATGGATTCTTGCTTCTCCATTCTTGTGGTACTTTACTAAGAAAAATGTGTTTCAACTCCATGAAGGTTAATACAAAAGACGTAAAGTCTCCATCCTTTTAAATGGCTGAATGGTATTCCATGGTAAACATATACCACAGCTTGTTAATCCATTTCTAGTTTGGTGGGCATTGAGGTTGTTTCCAATATCTTGGTGATTGTAAACCAAGCTGAGATAAACAGTCTAGTGCAAATGTCCTTACGATAAAACTATTTCTTTTTCTTCTGGGTTAGATGCCTAGTAATAGGATTGCAGGATCAAATGGGAGGTCTAATTTCAGGTCTTTGAGGATTCTCCATACTTCTTTCCAAAGAAGGTGTATTAGTCTGCAGTCCCACCAACAGTGTAAAAATGTTCCATTCTCTCCACATCCATGCCAGCATCTTCAGCTTTGAGACTGTGATGTGGGCCATTCTCACTGGGTAAGGTGGTATCTCAGGGTGGTTTGGTTTGCATTTCTCTGATGATCAGGGACAATGAGCATTTTTTCAAATGTTTGTTAGCCATTCATTTGTCTTCCTCAGAGAACGTTCTGTTCATATCTCTTGCCCATTGGTAGACAGGATTGTTTGCTCTTTTTTTGTTTATTAATTTTTAGAGTTCTCTGTAGATTCTAGTTACCAATCTCTTTTCAGATTCATATCATGAAAATATATTATCCTATTCTGAGGGTTGTATTTTTTTTTTATAAACACAGTCAAGATATTTTAATAGCCAAAAATGAAAGAAAACAGAATGACATCGTGACTAAAATACCTTGTTCTCCCCCTAGATATTGTAATATTACATGGAGAGTGATGTCACTTGTTTTTAAAAATGCCATTTGTATTTGTACTTAAGGATATAAGTCAGGGGAGAGTAAAGGGTCTGGAAAGGTAGATAACAAAATGTTCACCTCTGGAGAGCAACCAAGAAGGGTAGAACTGAAACAGTCAAAGGACTTTCTCTGTTTACTTGGATCTGTTGGAATTTTTAACAGCACTATAGGAATATGCCCATGTTCTAGGATGGTATAGCTTCAGTTTCCAGAGCGAAGAAATATTTGCAGGAGTATTATGACTGTACTTCTTCCTTCTTTGGGCGTGATTTAATTGCTCCTTTTTCTTTCCCAGTTTGAAATTGTTCCGGAAGACGATCCCCAGAATGCCATTGTCAGCTCCTCTGCGGATGCCTGCCATGCAGAACTGCTCAAGACCGTAAGTGCTACTGTGTAAGTTGGTCAGCAGCTTGGAGACAGGCTGAAGGATCCCTGGATCACTGGTGGTACAGGGAAACCTTTCTTCTTGCTTTTAATGAGTGGAGAGCCCTCATTTTATAGAAACCTATCCTTATTCCTTCCGACATTTTAGCAATCAGAATCTCGACAGTATCCTGTGTCCATACCACCATTACATTCATCTTTATCTCTGAGGGTTGTATTTTTTGCTTTAATTGTTGTGTACTTAGTGGTGCAGAAGTTTTTCAGCTTAATTCTCATTTGTTTATTCTTGTTGTTGTGATTGTGCTAAAGTCTTCTTCATAAAATCTTTCCCCAGTCCAACATCATTAAGAGTTTTTCCTACATTTTCTTCTAAGATTTTTATTGTTTCATGTCTTAGATTTAAATCTTTTATCCATCTTGAGTCAATTTTTGTAAGTAGTGAAAGGTGCGGGTCCAGTTTCAGTCTGTTATATGAGATTATCCAGTTCTTCCAGCACCATTTGTTGAATAGGGGTTCTTTTCCCCATTGCATGCTTTTGGGGGTTTGTTTATCAAAGATCAAATGGCAACTAGAGATTGGTTTCATCTCTTGGTTTTCTATTCTGTTGCATATGTCTGTGTCTCTTTTATTGTGGCAATGCCATACTGTGTGGATCACTGTGGACTTACAATATAACCTGAAGTCTAATAGAGGGACGCCTCCAGCTTGATTTTTATTACTAAGAATAGCCATGGCTATACAGGATTTTTTCTGCTTCCATACAAAACAAAGGACTATTTTTTCCAGTTTTTCAAAGTACGATGTTGGTATTTTAGTAGAGATTGCATTGAGTCTGTAGATTGCTGTGGGTAGAATAGACATTTTAACAATGCTGATTCTTCCTAGCGACCGGCATGGTATATTCTTCTATTTGTTAATGTCTTCTGTTATTTCTTTTCTTAGGGTTTCATAATTTTGTTTATAAATATCCTTTGCCTCTTTTGTTAGGTATAGTTCTAAGTATTTCATTTTCTTTGAAGCTACTGTTAAGAAAATTATGTCCTTGATTTGCTTCTCAACTTGGCTGTTCTTGAGTTATACAAAACCTACTGAGTCATAAACATTGATTTTATACCCTGAGATGTTACTGTATTTCCTGATCTCTTTCAGGAGTTTTGTGGTTGAGTCTCTGGGGTTTTATAAGTATCAGATCATATCATCTGCAAAGAATGATATGATCTAATATCATTTGATATCAGAGTTTGACCTCCTCTGCCCCCATTTGGATACACTGCTTTTTGGATAGCCTTCTCTTGCCTGATTACATTGACTAGAACTTCCAGCACTATGTGGACTAGTAGACCTCCCTTTCCCTTGTAAGGAGGCAAATCTTAGCCACCTCAGCCAGCTACCGTCTTGTTGTTTTCCCTGTCTTGTGTTTGATCATGTTGTAGTGGATCCTGCTGGAAGCTGAGGACAGTGAGAGTGGAAAGAGAATGAGAAAAAAGTGGAAAAAATGAACAGCTTCAGTGAAGGACAGAAATAAGATTTGGGGGAAGGCTTGCTCTGTGTGTTCTAAAATATAATCCTCCTTTCGTTGCCTTCTTCTTTTTTTTTTTTTTTTTCTTTTTTTAGAGACAGAGTCTCATTTCGTCACCCTTGGTAGAGTGCTGTGACGTCACAGCTCATAGCAACCCCTAAATCCTGGGCTTGGGCGATTCTCTTGTCTCAGCCTCCTGAGTAGCTGGGACTACAGGCACTCACCACAGTGCCCAGCTATTTTTTGTTGCAGTTTGGCCAGGGTCAGGTTTGAACCTACCACCCTCGGTATATGGGGCCAGCACCCTACTCACTGAGCCACAGGCACCGTCCCTTTTGATCCTTTCTTAAGAAAACTTTGATCAGCACCAAGAATTGCTTCTGAGGCCCCTGGAGCTGGGTTTTGTTTCTTTAGCATGCATTACTATGCTGCTATGCTGAGATGAGGAGCTTTAATTAGTTTATATTTTTATCAGACAATAAAGGTAATTTCTCTTTCACAAAACAAGATATGCAGAGGGGGCCTACTATTGGTATTTCATTTTCAGAGAGTGCTACAGATGTTCTGGGAAAGACTTCTTTCACTTCTGTCTGACCCAGGGGCACTCTGATCTGTCCCAGACTTATACAGTCAGAACTTACACTTCTAGTTTGACAACAGTTCTGCACCATTTGGCTGGAAAACTGACCCTAAAAGGAATATTACTATCTCATCTAAAAATGGAAATTACTTGTCAACTCTTTTCATTGGCTACATAGCACTAGTCCAGTTGTAATTCACTGTAACCTATAGCAGATGCAGATAAGCCTGAAACGTCCCCTTGTTTGACCCTGTTTTATATACCCATGGCTTTATATATCCATGTTAAAATGGCACATGATATCTGCATACTCCTTATCTCCACCCCAGGCACCACTGGTTAAGGGAATCCCCTGCTTCTGCAGATGGGTCTAGATACCTGATTTCTGACTTCTAGTTTTGAAGTCAGGTGTTTAAATACAGCCAAGTCAATATTAATCTGTCCAAGTCAATTAAAGGTGATGTTCAAATATAGCCAAGTCAATAGTTATCTATTTTTTTTTTTACAACAGAGCCTTAAACTGTTGCCCTGGGTAGCGTGCCATGGCATCACAGCTCACAGCAACCTCCAACTCCTGGGCTCAAAGGATTCTCTTGTATCTGCCTCCCAAGTAGCTGGGACTACAGGCACCTGCCACAACACCCAGCTATTTTTTTATTGCAGCCGTCATTGTTGTTTTGGTGGATTCAAACCCACCAGCTCAGATGTATGTAACTGGCACCTTAACCACTTGAGCCACAGGCGCTAAGCCTGGCTATTTTTTGGTTGTAGTTGTCATTGTTGTTTGGCAGGCCAAGGCTGGATTCAAACCCACCAGCTCCGGTGTATGTGGCTAGCACCTTACCCACTTCAGCTACAGGCACCAAGCCTATCTGTCCATTGTTGATGACCTGTAGACAAATGGGTGACCAAATGTGTTCTCAAAAAGCTCATATAAGGCCAGGTGTGGTGGCTCATGCCTGTAATCCTAACACTCTGGGAGGCCAACGTGGGTGGGTTGCCTGAGCTCCTGAGTTTGAGACTAGCCTGAGCTAGAGCAAGACCCCATCTCTAAAAATAGCCAGGCATTGTGGTGGGCACCTGCAGTTCCAGCTACTCAGGAGGCTAAGGCAAGAGAAACACTTAAACCCCAAAGTTTGAGGTTTCTGTGATCTATGACACACGGCATAGAGGGTGACAAAGTGAGACTCTGTCTCCAAAATAAAAAAGCTCATATAGTGGTATCATTGCTTACTATCACCCCTATGGATTATAAAATACAATAGTTTGGCTCAGAATGCTATATGTTCTACAGCAATTATAGTTTTAACTTGTAATATTCCATAAGCTCCCCAACTTTACTGGTACTTCTGAGGCTACCTGTATCTAAAAGAAATTTGGGATAGATATCGGCAAGCTATAGAAGGAGATGGGAAATTAGACAAGTCAGCTTTCACATCATCTTTCAGAACAAACCCTCTCGCCAAGCACCTGGCCCCTTCAAAATAAAGCAGACAATCAAATTTACTTCACTTGTCTTCCTTCCTTGTTTCATCATCTTCTCTGAACTATGTCTGCCATAAATTTCACTATGCCTTTTAAAACCCTAAAATGTGGAGATTGCTTCCCAGAAGGTATTGTGTTACTGAAGACACCATACTCATCTTCTATTGCCAAGTCATTGGAAGGGAATGGGTCAGGAGAAATTTTCACCTAGGAAGCGTCTTTGCTGTGTCTATACCACAGCGAAAACTTGTCCACATTCACCTCTTCCTCTGACCATTCTAAGGAGTTAAAAGCCCCATCATCCTCCCTACTATCTTAACCAGGACTCATGAGTTCCCTGGGGGAAAGAGCTGACAAAATACATTCCAGCTAAAGCTCACCAGCTAACGCCAGTGTTAGGAAATTAGGAAAATGAAATTAGCTCATTCTTGTTTTATAGTTTATCTAGTAAACATTAAGATTAGCTAGAATGATGTGGATAACATCATTAATCTTAGTTTATGAATTATTAAAACCTCAAATGGAATTATAATAAATTTTCAGGAACAATAATATTTCTTGCAATCAGCATAGAAACGATGTAAAATATTTTGTGATTAGGCATTTTTTGCACACGTTATTTGTATTATAAAACATTTAAGTGAGGTGGATTTTGCCATGTTAACTAAATTCAAAGACCCATCTTTTACAGGTAACAGAAAACATGATTACTACATTTTCATTCCTACATTAGGAGAAAAATGTACTAGAAATCATTATTCTAAGAGATGGAGACTGGATGAAATGTATGCAAACATCATAGTCAATTACATATTGAAAATGACATCTTACTAAAGAATTAATGTTCTCAAATAATATTTGGCTGCTTTTCACATTAGTGTAAAAAATTGTCTGGGCAGCACCTGTGGCTTAAAGGGGTAGGGCGCCAGCCCAATATACGGGAGGTGGTGGGTTCAAACCCAGCCCTGGTCAAAAACTGCAAACCCCCCCCCCCCAAACAAAAAACATTTTCTTAAAAAGGGAAAAAATAACACAAGTCGCAGTGCACAAAGGGAAATGGTACCTCTGATTTGTCTTCCACTAATTGCATTAAACAAGGAAATTACTAATCAGGATCTTCATTTTTTCACTTAAAAATTCATGTTGTATCCTTTGATGCACAGATGTATGTATTTTTGTTGGGTACATACCTCATCCACTGTCTTTTTGATTTCCTGGCTTTGCCCTTTGAGATATTCTGCCCTGTCCATAATTTCCTGGGGTACATCTACAGTGCATGTTGGAAGGTATACCTTTTTTCCCCCACTTTAGATATGTTAATGGACACCAAGTTCTAGGTCTTGAGCTGAATGCAGCCCCAGTTTCTCAACTCTCTGCTGATTCAGGGTTAGGGTCTTAGGAGATGCTTTATGGTCAAATAACCACAAGCCTTTGTCGACCGGGCTTCCAAGTTCTTTAACAGTACAATTTGCTCAAAACCACAGCTGACTCCTAATCTATTTGGTTCCAGATAGCTGCATATGAAAAAAGCACAAGCAAAGCCTTTAACTGGATGGAACTCTGACAAGGCTCAGTCACTCTCTCTCTTGAATTAATAGCAGCTACACTGAGTGGGAAAATAACACCCTTAATTTTTTTTTTTTTTTTAATCTAGATTGGCTCCTATTTCTGGTTGGAATACTTAAAGGAAGGCTCTTGAGCAAGATTCTGAGTGACAATTTTATCTATTGTTATTTTGTTTACAGGAACAGTTGACTTTTCCACGTTACTAATTCTTCCCTTTTCGATTGCTCACCACCTGCTGAGAAGAGAGCCGCAGCGTCTCTCTTTCTTTTCTGCATTAAACTGATTAATTCCTGGCTGACTTCATCTCTTCTTCTTCTTCTTTTTTTTTTTGAGACAGAGTCTCAAGCTATTGCCATGGGTAGAGTCCTGTGGCATCACAGCTCACAGCAACCTCTAACTCCTGGGCTCAAGCGATTCTCCTGTCTCCGCCTCCCAAGTAGCTGGGACTACAGGTGCCCTCCACAACACCTGGCTATTTTTTGGTTGCAGCTGTCATTGTTGTTTGGCAGGCCCAGGCTGGATTTGAACCTGCCAACTCAGGTGTATGTGGCTAGCGCCTTAGCTACTTGAGCCACAGACGCCGAGCCTGACTTCATCTCTTCTGCAGCACATTGCTAAAAGCAGCAAGGAACAGCCAATACACATTAATGTCCTGAATTTCCAGAACCTCCCCCCCCCCCGGGTTTTTGGCCCCCTGGGCCTTGGTTATAAATTTTACCATAGAAAGGATTACTGGCCTTTCAGCTTGCAATATCTATTTACTCTCTCTCAGCAAGTCTTCTGTTAGGGTAGGACCAGAACATTTTTACTGTAAAAGTTCACTTATGATATTAGTTTTTATATTAGTTAGGGTACAGACTAAACTGCTGAAAGAACAAGACTCTGAAGTACACTGGCTCAAACAAGTTACAATGGTTTTTCTTTTTGCCAATCTGTATTAAAATTTGTACCTCTAGTAATAGTGGGGAAGCTCTGCTGTCTGCTACCTGTGGCTTCCATGTTTGGGCTCAACGTGTCGGTGTTTGCAAGCTCTCATCATTTCTCAGTGGGAAAGGGAGGACAAAGAGGTTTGTTTTTAAGGAGGTGAAACCTGCCCTCATAATGCCATGAACTTCAGCTTGCATGCCATTGGCCAGAATTTTGTCAGATGACCATACCTTAACTAGCAGGGATACAGGGAATGTGTGCCCCACTAAAACGCGCAGGTGCAGGGGCTCACAGCTGTAATCCTAGCACTCTGTGATGCTGAGGTAGCTGGATTGCTTGAGCTCAGTAGTTCCACACCAGCCTGAGTAAGAGTGAGACCCTGTGTCTAAAAAATAGCTAGGAGTTGTGGTTGACATTTGTAGTCCTAGCTACTCAGGAGGCTGAGGCAGGAGGACAGCTTGAGCCCAAGAGTTTGAGGTGAGCTATGATGCCAGGGCATTCAACCCAGGGTGACAAGGTGGGACTCTGTCTCAACAAATAAATAAAATAAGCAGGTAAGGTTTCTATTACTAAATGGAAAGAGAGAAGAATGCATAATGGAGACCATTTTAGCAGGTTTAAATATCACATTAGTATAACTTGTTGTTTCCTTGCTTTAAAATTTTTTTTTTCACATCTCTTTGGAGGAGATGGCATGCATACTTACAAACAAAATTTTTGTTCCCAATACATACAAAGCATTTATCTAGATTTCACTTTTTTAAATATTCAGACTGTTTAGACTGTTTATTAGCACCAAGTTACCAATAAATAAAAAAAAAACCTGCAATAATTCTGATTCTTGATTCTTCTTTGCTATTCAAGTTACACTAAGCTTTTTTCAAAGCTAAAGAAAATACATCCATAAACTCCTATCTTCTACCTGCTTTTTTTTTTTGAGAACATCTCACTTTGTTACCTACGGAAGAGTGCCGTGACATCATAGCTCACAGCAACCTCAACCTCATGGGCTCAAGCAATTCTCTTGCCTCAGCCTCACAGGTAGCCCGCTGGCCATTTTTAGAGATGAGGTCTTGCTCTCACTCAGGCTGGTCTGAACCTGTGAGTTCAAGCAATCCACTTTTCTTGGCCTCCCAGAGTGCTAGGATTACAGGCATGAGCCACTGTGCTTGGCTTTTTTTTGAGACAGAGTCTCACTCTGTTGCCCAGGCTAGAGTGCCATAGTGTCAGCCTAGCTCACAGCAATCTCAAACTTCAGGGGTCAAACACCTATGCAGAAGTTAAGAGAAAAAAAAAAAATCTACTTCTTAAAAGATAATTTTTACTTAAAGCAATTAACATTCCCATCTGTTGCATTTGCCATAAATAATTCTCTATTATCAAACACATCAGTAATATTATACTGAACATTTCAGAACATTATAGGCTCATGCTTATAATCCTAGTACTCTGGAAAGCCAAGCTGGGAGGATCCATTGAGTGCAGAAATTTGAGATCTGCCTGAGCAAGGGTAAAACCCCACTGCTACTAAAAATAAAAAAATTAGCCATCCATCTTGGTAAGCTCCGGTAGTCCCAGCTACTGGGAAGTCTGAGGGGAGAAAATTGGTTGAACCCAGGAATTGGAGATCTGTCTGGGCAACACAGTGAGTCTCCCTCTCTGAAAAAAAAAGAAAACCAACAGGCCACCCTGATGGGCACACCTGTAGTGCCAGCTCAAGTGGGAAGAGGATCATTTGAGCCTGTGAATTTCAAGGCTGCAGTGAGCTGTGGTCATGCCACTGCATGTCAGTTATTCTTGACCATTTTGCCTGCTCATTCATTTGAGGTAGTTTTGGTGCTGAAATACAGAGTGATTTCTTCTCCTGTACTGTTTATGAAGTTCCTTGAGAAATACTTATGCTGTTTGGCGGCAGTCTCCTCTCTTCATGTCAGAATATAGGAAGTTGTGTGGATGCTACAGGACCAGTTAGGCATTATATGAATTTTCTCATCTGAGTAACTGATGACTTCTTAGAGAAAAAGAAAGAATAAAATGTAGACACACACAAATGTCTGATTCAAAGAGTATAAAATAAAAATAGAGGTTCTCTCTGGTACCCTCAATAAAATTTCATGTAAAATACTGCTTGGCCTTATATGACCTTTTTAAAGTATTTTTTATATTCAGAAGTTGAAATCTCACTCTATTATTTTTTATTGTTTTTTTTCCTTCATATTGATTTTAAATTGTTGCAGATGTTTCTTCAAGCCATGGCAGCTTTGGATGTGAAATTAAAACACCAACTAACTGACCCTTTCTAGGTAATTTTCATGATTCCTATTTATCCTTTCTTCCCACTAACTGCCCTTCAGTTTACTAAGGACAGGGCTCATAAGCCACTGCAATTGCTGGCAATTTCTATGACCAGCCCCACTATCTGGGCTGGGCACACTGCTCAATAGAGACTTCTCCCCCATTGTGCTTGTGCTACTGATGTGACCATCACTGCCTCTGAGGACCTGAGTTTAGGATTTGTACTACTCAGGCTTAACACGGCAAATCTCCTTAAGATGAATTTTTTTTGTAGTCCAGAAGTTAACAGCAGGCAAGAGACTCCTACGGAGTCTTCCTGCTTCTTTAGACTTCAGCCCGTTCTACCAGGCATCCTACCCCATCAAGGCCTTGGTTCTCCTTTTGCGTAGGTGTAACCATGAGGTTGATGTCCCCACCCTCTGAGGATCCTCTGTTGAAATGTCACCTACTCAAAAAGGCCTCCCTGACCAGCCTATTAACGCAGCATGCTGCCCCCCTCTCCACTTAGCGTTCCCTAGCCTTCGTTCCCATATTTTCACCTTCATAGAACTTATTTTCTAATATATGCTACAGTATCTATACTTGCTGATTTTGCTTTCCTAGGCCTCTTCTCTGGAATATAAACTACATAAAAGTTTGGATTTTGTCTGTTTTATTCGTGTTGGAGCCAAAGTGCCTGATGCTGAGTAGATGCTTAATAAGTATTTATTGAATGAACAGCACCCAGAAGTACAGCTTTTCTCTGCTTTCTCACCACCCATACAAGCCCCAGGACCTCACAGGACTATTCACCTTTTGGACCATAATGCAGCTGGGCCCACTGCTCCATGGCAGGACCCAACTCGAAACACATAAACCCTCCGTGCCCTCAGAGAGAAGGTAAGAAGTCCTCAGATCACTTCTCTGTTCTGTTTCTTCTTTCCATGGAAGTACAGCTTCCCCTCTTCAGCCACCTACCCCCTACCCCACTACCAAAGTCATCTTTCCTTTATTGGGGCTCTAGATTCTACCCCAATGCCTGTTTCATGTGCACTATGCAATATTTAAATTTTTCATACTTATCTAACCATGGAAAAGTTGTTTAATCTTAACTACTTAATGAAGATAAGTTAAGAAACATTAAATCTTATTTATGTATAAAAGTGTTTAAACAAAATTAATAGTAATCAACTCATATCAAATTTGAATAAAAGGTAACAACACAAAATCCTTTCAAATAGAGATGTTTTAATATCACAAAATAACATTAGTGAGGTTTTTCTGTATATATCTTTTGTGATATTGAACATGTACTATCAAAAGTATATCTAAATGGATAAGAATACAATTTGTTTTGTGATGAAAGGGCTGTGCTTCCAAAGGCTTTTTAAAAAGGCAAAAAAGAAAGTTCCTCTTAGAAAATTATACCAAGAAGTTAAAAGTATTAAAGTCACACTCATTAAAGCAGGAAAATAACAAATTTTAAAAGGTATCTTGACATGAACCTTATCGCAAACATACAATTGTTTTGAGCACAATAAATGGAAAAGATAATAACCCTCCAAGGCATTATAGGTTTCTTCTCTGGAGTTCAAGAACTTTGGCTAGCGATTGCTGAATTCCATGTATAAAATGCTCTGCTGGGCCTCTACATTGTGCACTTTTACTTTTAAAAAGTCATATAAAAAGATACAAATCAGTTTCCAGAAGACTTAATATTAGCCCATAACAAAGATTTATTTTAGTTTTTTTAATATATTAACATAAGAAAATTCCAGTTTAAAAGGAATTTCAAACCAATACTAGGCATTAAAAAAAAAAAAAAAAGCCATTTAGCTAAAGTTAATTTTTTTTTTAAGCCAAAAAGCAAACAAAGAACTTTCTCCCTGGCCTATCCCAAACAGCAATAGTAAAACTTCCCAGTTATTTATGTTTGTTTTCTTTTTTAAAAAAATCAGTTTACCACCTCCTGGAATCCCAGCCCAGGAACCAGCCTGTGAAGGTGGGCGGCTCGTGGCCCTGCTTTACAATGACAACTGGCGTCCTCTTGTCTCTTCCAGAAGGGTCTGTCTGAAGGTACATTTTGGCTAAAGAGTTGCAAAAACAGGAATTTAGTTAGTTTTGGTTAAACTAAAATAGTATTAGAAATAGAATTCTTCCAATACAAGCAATAAATTAAATTTCCTTGCCCCCACGTAGGCAAATATGAACAAATTTTTTTATTTCTTTCATCTGCATCATGAGTCTCATTTATGTCTAAAAAAAACTCAGAACTTTATGGAATTACCCTGATGGCATAATCTCTCCTACACTTTTCAGTAAACAAAAAAATTGTGCCAGAAAGACCAGCATTACTCAAAAGGAAGTTAAGAAAAATCTAGCCTATCACAGTTATGGACAGTCTACTATTCTCATAATAAAATAAGGGCTCAAATGAATTTAAATTTTCAGAATGAATTGATAAAATTATATTCTAAGTGAGGTCACAAAACATTTTTCTTGTACTCATTCTGAAATTCTTAAGTTTTAAAAAATTCCATTACTTTTTAGTTCTGAAGATGAAAGCCAAGCTACTTATCAGTTTTGATTTTTATTTTTAGAATATAGAGCTATTATATAGAAAGCAGTCAGGTGCTCAGTACTAATAGTGCCAGGTCGCTGCTTTACTTGTTTATGATCTTACCAGACTTCAAAGATTCCGTTTTCTCCACTTCATTAGCATCTTTTCCAATCCAAATAAATATCTGAAAAATGAAACAACATATGCTAATTTGGGAGTGTTGGCTCAGTGCTGGGCCCTGCAAAGTGTTTCACATACACCTACACACAGCTCATTCCATACTTTTTTTTTTTTTTTTTTTGAGACAGAGTCTCACTATGTCACCCTGGGTAGAGCACTGTGGCTTCATAGCTCACAGCAACCTCAAACTCTTGGGCTTAAGCGATTCTCTTGCCTCAGTCTCCCAAGTAGCTGGGACTGTAGGCACTCACCACAGTGCCTGGCTTTTTTTTTTTTTTTTTTTTAGTTGTAGTTGTCCTTGTTTGGTAGGCCCAGGCTGGGTTCGAACCCACTAGCTCTGGTGTATGTGGCTGGTGTCCTAGCCCCTGAGCTACAGGCCCAAGCCCCAGTTGTCATTGTTATTTAGCAGGCCCAGGCCGGGTTCCATCTTTACAACAACTCCAGGCGCTTGGGAGGTAGAGCTAGAGGCCCAAAGAATTATAATAATTTTCCCAATGTTCATATTTGTTGATGAATAAATTCATCAATATTCGTATTTATTTATTTATTGAAAGGGGGCTATAGGGAAGTAGGAGAAAAGTCTGGCCATTTTCTGACCTTTTAGACAAGGAAGTGAAAAGAAGGGGCTTTGCAGCAAACAATGAGTTTAGGGAACTATGTGATTCAGTTGATTAAATATAATTTATTTTACATAAAATGTAGTTTGTAGTTTGCTATAAAGAAGATTATTATTTAATAATAAAATAGTGTAATGGTCCTGAGTCACAGAATAGTGCCCACAGAAGGGGTCACAAACATCACAAGACTACTAGGCACTGCCATACAATACTTGGAAACCAGGGAGTGATTACTGTTGACATATTTAAAAAAAAAAAAAAAAAAAAAACTGGACACATAGATGCCTGTGGGTGCACATGTGAGTAGTACGTAAGGGAAGAGTCACATCTTGGTGTGCTTGCACTCCTAGAAATAATGATTTAATAAGCTTAAAACCAATATTCAATTCTTTATTATAAGTAGGTTAGGAATTGAATTAAGAAAATGATTGTAGATGATGTGCAAAGGGAAGAGAGACAAGAGAGAAGTGGATCAGAGAAAATCATGGGCACATTCAGACTTCAGGATCCATACTAAGAAATCTATAAACTGTTGCGAAGTGCAGCAGCCTAGAAAACTGGCCCTCTAAGACGGAGAGACTGTCTTGCTGAAGCTTCCCTCCTTCTCCAGCAGGACTCAGCCCCAGGGTCTCTAAGCACTGACAGGCCAGGCTCCTGCAGGTGGAACTGCTCTCTGGGAGGGATGAGTACAGGGGATTGGGAAGTTTTACAAGAAAATTCTTTGATCTCAATAGGAGAGAAAAGGCCTCTCAGGGAAATGAGGGGAAAGTGCCCCTCCCCTCCTGTTTCTCAGGATGGCATGGCACCTGGCTGCTCACAAGGCTTCCCAGGGGCTTAAGTGTTCATCTTGGGGTCTGTGTGTGTGGTTTAATTGAGGTTGGTCTTGACCAGATGTCTTGCACCTGGACTGTGTTGGTATCCCATGCCCTGTTTGTGTTAAGATCACAAATAACTTAGAGTAATAACAGTAAGAGGTAAATAAGTCTAATTAACATAGTTAAAGAAATAGTTTGGTCAGAAAATGCAAACCCAGAGAGAACCATGAAGTAAGAGTTTAGCCTCCCTGCTTTTAATGACGGTAATAAAAATGAAGCTGTCTTGGAGAGATGGCCTTTCCACTGGTCCTCACACTTGAAAGTGGTCAGTCAGCTCTCTAAAAAACTTTCCCAACCCAGCTCTCCAAAAAAACTTTCTCTTTGGTTCTGTGCCTGTGGCTCAAGCAGCTAAGGCGCCAGCCATATATACTTGAGCTGGCGGGTTCGAATCCAGCCCAGACCCGCCGAACAACAATGATGGCTGCAACCAAAAATTAGCTGGGCGTTGTGGTGGGCACCTGTAGTCCCAGCTACTTGGGAGATGGAGGCAGGAGAATCGCTTGAGTCCAAAAGTTGGAGGTTGCTGTGAGCTGTGATGCCACAGCACTCTACCCAGGATGACAGCTTGAGGCTCTGTCTCAAAAACAAACAAAAAAAAAAACCTTTCTCTTTCAGTCTTGACTTTTTCTTTTTCCCTCATTCTCTTGTCTTTGCCAGTCACTGGGAGAGAACTCACTGTATAGTTTGGGGCTGGTCCCCAATACATGCACGTGTGGTAGCTAAGGTAACTTGAAACCAAAAAGAAGTAGATAAGATTACTTAAAAATTTCGGAAGGGGGGGGAATAAAAACTTTTATAGATAATATAGGGAGAGTTAGGATGTGTATACTTCATTATAAATGAAGTATAATGTGCACAATTTATGCCTTACGCCTGAGGGGGCTCCTTCTCAATCTCTCTGGGAAAGTTTACTTCAAATATTGTGCTTCTTCCTTCCCGCTGCATTGGAGTCTCCCTTGCTTTATTTCCATTCCCCTTTATCTTACTTTTGTTTTGAGTCACAGTACTTGCTAGTTCTGCTGAGTGACCAGACTAGGTTGACTGGACTCTTGGAGTCCCCTGACACTTATCAGGAGACACTAAAATTTACATTCAACCAGTTTGACTCCAGATTTCACACTATGACAGACATATTCTGTTTACGAAGTGTTTTCTACTTTATAAAGTGATCTTTCAACAGGCTATTTTTTTTTCTTTTTTCTTTTTTTTGCATCCATCCCCTGGGATGTGAAGGTAGAAGAAATCAAATATTTTACTTTAAAATATGCTTTGACATATTTTGAAATGGTTATTCAGGGAACCTAAAAACAGAAGTAGAGAAAATCTGTGTCGATGCAGTTAGGGCTTTCCTTGAGATCCTCCTTTGTCCAGAGCTAGGAAAGATTAACAGAGGGTCAGACATGTTTTAAAGTCTGAAAGAAACATTTCCTATGTATTCTCAGAGAGTTGGTGCCTATGAAGCTTCATCTATATAATGAGACCTTCCTTATTAGCCAGGCCTCCTCTTTCCGCCCTCCCATAACCTGCCTTGCCACACTCCAGCCCCATTCTCTCTATAACCTCAAGACAATATAAAAGCATCAACCATCTGGCCATTTCTTTGCCTTCTTATATTCTGTATTAATAGGCACTCCTGTGCCTATTAATAAATTTGTAAAGCACAGAAATATAAATGAAAAGTATGATTTTAAAAAATGAAACCTAGTACCAGAAGCTTCAACTATCTGTGACTACAGAAACAACAGAGTTGGGGCTATAATCCCTCAGCCCCTTTTCAAACACAAATGAGAAAAATTAAATACTTCTGAATAAGGAAATGTAATTCATTTAATTATTAAATATACAAAAATGTTTTATTGATATAATGTTTTAAATCTCTTATCGATATGATCCATTCACTTGGGAAGAATCCAAGACTGGATCCTCGATGCAAATATGGTCACTGCAGACCAGAAGCTAAGTGCAGTATAACTGAATTGCTTATCAGTTAGGAACAGACCTAAAAGTAACCATCTCTGGGCTTGACACTAAGACCAGGCCTAATTCAGATAAGCATTTCACACTTGTTCCTTAAGCTGATCACCTAAGGGACTGTAAAACTGGTCACTATACAGAGGTGGTCAACATAAGGAATGAGCGAGGCCTACTGTACTGATATGTCCATGTGGTGCATGTCCTGTCTATAAAAATTAGGTCAACTTCAAGATGTGGTCAATGTAGGGAGATGGTCAACTATGGAGGCTCTACTGTATTTATTTTTCCTTTGCCGTTCATTTATATGGAGGTTAAAAAAGCTATAAGATGTGACATGTTGAATCACCATTAGTTTCCACCAAAATGAAGAGATATATATACAACAGTAACTATGTTAATTCAAAGCTATTCTGTTTCTTCCTCAGCAGAGGGGTCTCCTATGACTCCTTGTCAAATTTCAAGAGAAATTCTGAATACTTTGATCTTTTTCCATGACACTGCATCCCCCATGAAATTGTGCACATTAATGCACTTATTATTGTTAAATTATGAACAAGTAAAGAGTGAGTAAATTCTATAAATAAATGAAAAATAAAAGTTTCTTGCCAACAACTGAAAAGCTAAAGATAGTAGCCATGGAATTATTTCCACAGTAAGAAATCAACTTGCCATATTTATCAGCTTTATTTTTTGCCAAACTCTGTTGAGCTTCTTTTAAATACAGCCTGAATCTCAATTCCTAGTTATTAGATTTGCCATTTTTCAAAGCAAGTTTTATCAGTTCCAACGTTAAGTGTATCCTCTTGTGAACAAAGCCTAGTTTTACCTGTTCCCAAGTGTCCAGTAACATGACATCATCTTCTGCCAAATCGTCTTGGGTGAACTCTCCTGGAACCTCTTCAATCTGAAATGTATGAAAAGGTTTATGACCAAACAATACAGCAGTAATTTTTCTAATATGCGGGATACAGATGTGATGTATTATTTTTGAGTGCAGTGAAAATAAGACATGGTAGTCATTTTTTCCTTCTTTTATAGGTACATGGTAATAATGATATAATTAACTGTTCATCTGTTTAATTTGATCACAAACTAATGGTATTGTGTTTGACAGCAGAGTGCTCAATATTACACATTGCATTTGTGAATTTAAATACTGTATATACTCGAGTATAAGCCAAATTTTTTCGGCACAAAATTCGTTCCGAAAAACCCAAACTCATCACAAATTTTGTGCCCAAAAAACTCGGCTTATACTTGAGTATATACGGTAATTCAAACTTAAGGCTCATATAACTTTAAATTATTCTGGGCTTTGAGAGGAATGTGGCTACCTGTGGCCTGAGTCATGAGGCATGCAGCCACAACTTCTGCCTTTTTTTTTTTTTTTCCTGTAAATAATCAGGAAAACCAAACAGTGTCAGAGAGAAGACCTCAGATCACTACCCTGCCTCACAGAGTAATAATTTTCCTTGGAAAATTGGCATTTTGGCAATTGGCAAACTGCTGCCCATCAAATCACTATGATGAATGCACTGGTCTTGTATGGAGAAAATGTTATAACCCAGCTAAAATTTCTCTGTTTTGGCCTGGATGAGTAAAACCTTAAATTCACCTTGGAACTCTGACCCCATTTGTGTGGAGTTGGTATTTCCCAGGTGGCTATCTTGAAGCTTTAAAATAAACTCCATATTTAATCCTATTTTCTGAATTTCATCACT
The DNA here is from genome assembly GCA_963574355.1 of Loris lydekkerianus. Classification (NCBI taxonomy): domain Eukaryota; kingdom Metazoa; phylum Chordata; class Mammalia; order Primates; family Lorisidae; genus Loris; species Loris lydekkerianus. The sequence continues at coordinate 2,588 of CAUYPK010141166.1, read as the reverse complement.
CATGCTTGATACATGTACATTGGAATGCTCAGGCAGGACATCAGTCAATTTGCCCACAATTCTCTGTACTTCCAGCTCCTTACGATAGCTTGTTTCACAGATTTATGTTGCCTGCTTAGTCCCTGAAGACATTTGAGTTTATAGTCTGAGTATTAAATTGTCTTACATTTTGTGTGCAAGATTAGTTTTAAAAAGTCAGTAGGTTTTGTCATTTTAATAAATCAACAATTTTCAAAAAGATACCATTAACGTAATATTGCATACGCAAAATTTCATTGTTTTTATTTTTAATGGTTAAAGCGTGTTCTCCATAGTTAAGGGTAATGGGGAGGGTTCGTTTAATCCACCCAACACCAGTGAGCATGTGTTAATCTCAAATTCAACATTTTTAGAGAATTCTGGAGGAAAAGCTCCCTGATCCTTAGGTGAGATTAGGTGGGAGTTTGGATTACGGCCCCAAATTTTTTATACTCTCCTCTGCCATGTGATTTTACAATGTTATGGATTACACGTTTGTTTCCTCCCTAAATTTCTATGTGAAGGCCTGACCACCAAGGGCATGGTAGGATGATGTGGGGCCTTGAGTGGCAATGAGGTTTCGATGAAGTCTTAGGATGGTCATGAGGTCACCTGTGTCCTTATCAGAAGAGAAAGAGCAAGCCCCATCCATGGCCATGTGGGGATATGAGCAGGCTAGGAAATGGGTCTGCAGAACTGTAAGCAGTAGCGTTTATTATTTAACCTCCCTGCCAATGGTATTTTTTTCATAGCAGCCTGAACTAATACATTTACACAGATACTTCTAATTTTACTTTTAATTGACTGAAAGTCAAAGCCCGTAAATGACTATAAAATGAAACATTCCTATTAACTTCACTTAATTTGTAGGTACATATAAAGCTGTCTGTGATTTTGCCCAATGATCATAATATTTACATAATTTTTTTTATTCAGTTGACACAGTGAAAATTTTTATTCCTCTGTAAAAAGTCCATGTAAAATTTACATAGCTTGATCAGAAACAACTATTGCTGCCCACAGAAAGTGTCAAGTTATTAAATTAGCAAATCTAACCATATGCAGAGTCATATGGCAACTACTGCATCCTGATAGGGGTGTAAAGTAGCTGCTATTTTTTTAAAAGCAGTAGTAATGTTTTCAAATCCATTATGTCATTGACCCTTAAAGTCACCCTGTGTAGAGCAGAGATGGTTCCCGTGGTTGGCAGGTGCGCTGAAACTGAGGATCCGCCCATGTGGAATGTGTTAGACAGACATAGAAGTGCTTCTCCTGATACTGTCAGGTTCCATCCACTGTTTTTAAAAGTACTTACAATAAATCTTCCAGTTTTGTTAGAGCAGCCGAAGAGTCGAGGCGGATGGTCTTCAGCCTTGGTTTCTAGTAGTGGTGAGGTCTGGTAGTCTTTTTTCCCTCCCAGGGATTTCCAAAACTCCTCTGTGAAACACACACTCAGTGATCCAGTGAATTTACAAGAGCATATGGTCAGCACGGCTTTACAACAACAAATCATGCCTCACCTTGACCTTAAAGTGAGGAAATCACTTAAACAAGCTAAGTATCATCACCTGCTTTGCAACTAATGAGGGTTTTTTTTTTTTAACACCTATAGCCATTAAACAGTGACTTCTGAGTGAAAAAACTTGATCAGCCGTCATATTAAATATAAATCAAGTAAATTCCAAATTCTGATTGCGTCCTTGGCCCCACGGTACACACCTGGCTCCTCGCCTTCCTGGATCCTCAGGGGATTGCATTTGAGGACACTTGCTATGAACTTTGCTCCCTTCTCCTCCTCCTGGCTAGCACCTTTTCCCATCCACATGTAGCCGCTATTCTGCGGCAGTTTCAAGACAAAAACATCATTGGAATTCAGTGAATTTGCATCAGTTTCAACCTAGAACATAAAGGAAAATAACATAATGATTAAAATTTCCCTCAAGAACTATGTCCCAGAAGCTGTGACAACCCCCCCCACAGCCTCCTGTCCCAGGAAACTAATTCAGGGCAGCCCTAAGAAACCACTGTAGTGTTAGCAACATTAGAAGCACTTTGATTTGTGTTGTTCTGATGCTCAAATGCCCTCAGACAGTAGCAGCACAAAGCATCAAGAATAAAATTCATCGAGGTTAAGTGATAAGAATCGAGGACTGGGGAAAGTAACAAGGGTAATATTTAAAGATGTAAGAATAAGAATGAGCTCTAACTGACAACTGGAAAGGGCACAGTATCCACGACTGACACAACTAAAACAAAGGTATTCAGTTTTTTCTCCTCCACTTAAGAGGTGGTTTATCAAATAATCAAAGGGAAATCTACATGTCTTAAACAGGGACTGGAGTCCAATGTAGGCTCAGAGAGACTTCTACACATTCACTAAGAGATTCTTTAGGCACAAAGTAGGAGGAATCACGCTACCAGACCTGAGACTCTACTATAAATCGATAGTGATCAAAACAGCATGGTACTGGCACAAAAGCAGAGAAATAGATGTCTGGAACAGAATCGAGAACCAAGAGATGGATCCACCTACTTACCATTATTTGATCTTTGACAAGCCAATTAAAAAC
>CAUYPK010141164.1:0-25841 GCA_963574355.1 Loris lydekkerianus | reverse complement strand
CGTGTTTTTTCGTTTTTGTTTTGCTGTTCAAAAAAAAATGATACACCACCACACAAATTTTATCAACTTTAAAAAAAAAAAAAAAAAAAAAAAAAAAAAAAAAAAAAAAAAAGAATGCATATAAATAATCTAATACAATCTGACAATATGTGACCTTTTAGGACTGGTGTTTCCCACTCAGCCGATCCTCTGGAGACTAGTCTAGGTTGCTGCCTATATGAATAGTTCATTCTCTTTTATTCCTGAGTAGGATTCCATTACGTGGACGGACCACAGTTTAACTGTTCACCCATTTTAGGACATCTGGGGTGTTTCCAGTTAAGAAATAAAGCTATTTCGAACAAAAGCTTCTGCGAACATTTGTGTACAGGTTCTCTGTGGACTTAAGTCTTCATTTATCTGGATTAAGTGCTTAGGATTGCAATTGGTGAGTTATATTAGGATTTGCATGTTTGGCGTTTTAAAGAAACATCCCGATTTTTGTCCAGAGTGGCTGCATCAGTTTACATTTCTCCCCACAATGTATCCAGTTTCACCAAATCTCCTTGAGCGTGTATTGTTATCACTAGGTTTAGCCCTTCTGATAGACACAGTGAGATCTCATTGTGTCCTTAATTTGTGTTTCCCTCATGTTAATGATGGTGAACATATTTCCATCGGCCTGTTGGCCATTTTTACATCATCCTTGGTGACATTCCTCTTCATCTCTTTTGCCCTTTGACTTGTTTTTTTGTATCAAGCCGTGGATAAAGCGTTCCGAGGATTTCATTAAAGTTGTAAAATAGAATTTCTTTTACATTTTAATTTTGTTATTTTATTCCTAACTTTAATATTAAAAAGCACTTACTATTTAGCAGTTACTATTTTCACTGCTTTGAGATTTTTATTTCAGTTTAAGTGGAATTAAATGACCTTTAATACCATAAAGGTCATGTGCAATTTAATATAGCCAACTATTGCAACCTTTCTTCTTCCTAGCAGCCCAATGGATAAGATACTGTTATTATCAACCCTATGAAGAAGCTATTGTTGTTATATTATGTTGAATGAAGAAATCAAGGATGCAGAGGCATTCAGTAATAAGGAGTGGAGCTGGGATTTGAAGCCAGTCAGCAGTTGTTACAAACTTAACAAAGCACCAGGAACAGAGCTGACAGAAGTCAGAGGCAGTGTGGGGGCAGGGAGAGTGGAAACAAAGTGTGTCTGAGATGAGCACCAATACACATTGTCTGTAATTAATGGATCTGGAAATAAAGATTATGTATATTATTTAAAGTTATGAAGGCAAACACTAAAATCATTTTAAAAATTATAAGACTATAACGAATACAATTTTGGGAAAAATCAGAAGTAGTTTCAGGAGGTAGCATAACTACGCTCAATCTTTCATCTTTCTTTGTAGAGAGTCGATAAATGCTGTCTAAAGATGGGAAAGCAAGAGATAGAAATATAAACACCATCGGAAAAACTCAAAATGTGAAAGAATTAAAAGCAGTTATCTCTGGACTGGAATCCAGCAGATAAACAGGAAACATTTTCTTCTATACTGTTCAATTTCTTAGAAAGTGAATGCAGTTATTATCTCTGTAATAACAACAGGAGGCTTTAAAGTATCCCAGGTGATTCTGATGCGGCCAGGTTTGCTAGTCCCTGAGCCTAATTACATTCAGCATTCTTGGGCATCTTCAGAGACAGGCGAGGATGAATAGTTTAGCGACTGAGCCTTGGCTGTTTCTGCTTGTGGTATCCTTAACTTGTAAGTCACCCTTGGATGCTGTTTTTAATTTTATAATCTGTTTTCATCCTCAACTCCCTTCCATTGTGCAAACTACCCTCTTTCAAATAAAACATAAGGAAATTGGTAGCATATTAGCCTCGCATCATGATAGGGTCAAGGATAGGGAACTGATTAATTTCCAAATTCCAAATTCAAGCTTCTGACAGGATAAAAATATACCTCTCTCTGGTTAATAGATGCTCCGAAGGTGGCATTTTGCATTTGAAAATATTATGTGTGCACATAGTTGCAAAAGGCAAATAGCATAAAAAGGTATAGAGTGGAAAGTAAACCTCCCTGAACTGCAGACTCCATGTCCTATTAAGCATCGTTTATATTTTAAAATGTAACTTTACAAATAATGCACACACACACACAAAGGGAAGCATACTCTTGTTTTTCTTGCTTCTTCTTTTTTCATATAATACTATTTTGGGGACATTGTTCCAAACCTTCACGTGTATCTACTTCATTTTTTTTAGCAATAGCGTGATAGCCTCTTTATGGGTATACCAAGTTTATTTAACCAGTCTCTCATTAATGGGCATTTTTGTTACTATATTTTTGTATTTATCATTACAAATAATGCCATAGTGACAACCTGTCTACATAAAGCTTTACGCTCACTTTTATTTCAGCAGAATAGATTCAGAGACAAAAAGGAGCATTTAATCTCTTTCTTTATATATCTGTACATGTATCTTTCCATATCAGCACGATCTATTTGATTTCTCTGTAATATTCTATCACATGGCACCTAAATGGGCCAAAACTTTTTTTTTTTTTTTTTGAGACAGAGTCTCACTTTGTCTGCGTTGGTAGAGTGCTGTTGTGGTCACAGCTCACAGCACCCCCAAATTCTCGGGCTCAAGTGATTCTCTTGCCTCAGTCTCCCAAGTAGCTGGGACTATAGGCACCTGTCACAACGCCCAGCTATTTTTTGTTGCAGTTGGCATTGTTGTTTAGCTGGCCCGGCTGGGTTCGAACCCGCCACCCACGGTGTATGTGGCTGGCACAGTAACCAAGTGGACTCCTCTGACTGGATAATCAGTTGTTCATTTGCAAAACAAGCAGCAGGAGTGAAGATCAGCTATACACTGGCTCTTCTCTGGCCTATGACCCACTCCGAGATCTAAAAAGCCTTTTGTAGTTCAGTTCTCCTGTGTTTCAAATTCCCCCCCAGTCAGATTTGCCAATGGGAACTTGACAATTCTCTGTTGCATTGATCCCTTCCCTTCTGAGTTGCCTTCCAGAAATGGTGGCCCTTCCTTGCAGTAACAAAATAATCCCAATTGTTTAGGGAAGTCATGGTAAGCGGCATCCACAACAAATCTTGCCCCGAAGGCCTGCTGAGTAACCTCCTCCCCACTGCCAGTGCATAGAGACTGAAGGACAGATGGCCAGCATGACCTCGCAGCCCCCCACCCCTCCCCGCTGGGACAGGCTGACCTCCCGCCTCTGACCCTGCCAGGTACAAGCCAGCACCCTGCCTCCCTCAGCAGGTGCCCCACCTAAACGGGGACTGATGCTCCGTCACGTATTATTCATTTCTCCCTAGAAAACCCTAACCCTGTCCATGGTGGCCAATGCAGATCCAAGCCAGTCCGTCCACATCCCGGCTGTGTTCTCTGCAATAAATCACCTTTCTCCCTTGACAACCCTCCTCTCAGTAATTGGCCTTCTGTGCTACAAGTAACTGAGCCTTGAGAGGAGGGGAACCCAAAACTCTTCACTGGGGTTCAGTGACAGGTCTCCAGCCCCAGTGCCCTCAGACTTCATCTGCAGCGTCAGCTTTTCCCTGGTCTCCAGCCTGCCAGCCTGTCCTTCAGATTTGAAATTTCTAGCCCCAGAATCATGTGGGTCACTTCCTTAAAATACAGCTCTCTCTCTGGTTCATATATGTATGCACACACGTGTAAGCACAGATGTGTATGTGTATTTACACACAAACGTATAGACCCTATTGTTCTGTTTCTTTGGAGACCTCTGACATATACACACATCCCCCCCACACACTCTCTCACTTGAGCCACAAACTCTTACTGCTCCATTTTTAACACAACATTGGCTAAGAATAAATCTCATTTGAAGATTTAAAACATTAAACCAAATGGACTGTCCCTTTATTTATATAAAATGAAAGTGTATGTACTATTTATAGTTAGGTTCAGACAACCCAACCTGCATTCAGAAAAGTCCCACACAAGAGGGCTGTCCAGAAAGTATCCAGCTGTGGAATGGCCAATGCTGTTAACGATGGCTGGACGCGTCCTACAATCCATTCTGTGCTCCTTCAGTCTGTTGATTGGTTATTTTTTAATTGGTCACAAGTACAACCAAAAGAGAAAAAAGTATCATGGAGATACACACGTAAGGGATTTTTTTCCTATGTTATTTATTATTGCCACCTCTTTTTCATTCTTTTATATCCTAAAACAGGAAAAAAAAAAAAAGTATACAAATGTGTGTGCCTGTGTGTAAAATAGGAAGTTCTGGAATTTGCCAATGAGCATGTTGAGAAAGAAATTGTAAACTATAGAGTGAAAATCCAAGGTGTTTTCCAAGAGTTAGAAAAGTTGAACACCTTCTCCCTCTATATACCTGGCCATTTTGGGGTCTTAAACTACATGCAACAAATCCTTAGATATCACTGAAATCTATACAATAAAAACAGGCGTGGATTCCGTTTGTTATTGAAATTGATATTTACTCAAAAAACTTAATGAATAACTATAAGGTAATATATATTCTGCAGGAAATACAAAACTTATAAAATATACTTTATTAGCTATAAAGATGAAGGTAATTACTGAGGATGCTCTGAACACACACTACACATGCAGATACGTGATGCATGGGTCAAATACCTCAGCACTCCAGAGTCTGATTTCTTACACATAGCATAACTGTCCCTGTTGAGTAAACAATATGCTAGTTCTATATTTTAGATAAACTCTAAATGTTACAATGGTTATTATTTTTAAAATATTACCAGGATTCCTGCATTACTAGTTTTGCAGAAATAAGCCTGAGACAGTCACATAAGCTGGACCTGCCAACAGACAGCATATGCCTGAAAAATGAGCCTCTGCTTTATTCAGGAATTTGTTCCCAGTTATTTGTACCTGGTTAATACTCAGGAATATAACATGATTCTTCAGAAGAGTTGGGAATATATGGGAGGGAGTTCCTTGAAAGACAAGACAGGATGGTCACCTGGGGGTAGTAAGACTGCTGGCACCCAGCTGCCCTGGGTCAGGCGGGGAAGCTCGTCCCTGAGAGGAAGCAGTGACAGATGATGTCCCTGCTCTGGAATGTCACCTTGGGATGTGGAGAAATGGAAACCGGTTTACTGACTTTAAAACCACAAAATCCCGCATGCATCTACTGGTGATTTCTACTCATTCGTATCCCTGCCACACTAGAGATGATTGAGGCATTATTTATCATCGTCCCCTATTATAGTGTTGAATTCTAAAATCAATATGCTGAATTTCATGTTTCCTGAGAACCAATTAAAAATCCAAGGAAAATACAACATATGAAATTTAGGTGACCAAAAGAATTCTGAAGTATATTTTATGGAGACTGGAGATTCTGACTCTTGAAACTTTAACTTGAAGTTCCCCAGAGCCTCTGGATTATGTAGCTTGTTTGCATTGGAGCTTCTCCAGAAAGGAGTGAGCAGAGTGAGGAGCAGTAGCACTCCTATTCAGGAGCACGTGAGGTCTGTGGGTGACACTACAGGAAGAAGACAGAGCCCCCTGCTTGCCAGCATGACTGAAGGGGTCTAAATTCTATCACATTCCTCTGTGGCCACTAGCAGTTCTCTCTTACTTTTAGAAAGTTGAGGAGCATTTTCTCTTTATTTTTTTCCCCACAGGAACCTCACATCCGTGGCATTACTGCCAGGTGTAGAGGCCAGTAAAAAGAAGGAATTCTGATCTATTGTTACGGGATTTGATTATACAGAGAAAAAACTGACAACCCATTTAATTACAAATCAGCTGAGTTATTTGAAAATGGTTTGTAAATATCAGATTGCCTATTTATAAGGCCAATCACATCTCCCTAGCATCTGAGTTTCCACAGAAGGGGCAAAGAGAATGGCCAAGCAGCACCCAGGGCCTCACTTCCCACCCCCACTCCCACCTCTCACATAAATGCATTTGTTGCTAGAAAGCGCCAAGCATCATATTTTCATATTTTAATTATTCTTTCAAATTTAAAATCAATTCATTTATTCTGCCAGCCAACCTTAAGTCTAATGTAAAAATAGATACTTTGGACTAAATTCTATTTTCAATTTTTTGTTACAAGAGAATCACTGATGGAAACAACAAAGTTTACTGAAGTGCATAGCTTCATCTGATTCATCTGTTTTTTTGAAGGCTTTAGACCATATATTTAACAACTAGCACATCAATTAAAATTTATAGCAGCAGTACTAGCGACTGGACAGACTGTGTTTACTTTTTTTTTCATACAGCAATATTTTCACCGTTTAGCAGCCCAACTTTTAGGGCATCCTCCAATAACCCAAGACTAACAACACCGTTACATTTTTAATAAGCCTTAAATTAATAGATTTATGTACTTTTTAATACTAAAAGCAAACATAAAGCCCACGATGTATGCAATTTTTTAATAGGACTGTAACTGTGATTTCAATAAAAACAGTTAAAAATGTATCTTATACACTCTCACAATTAAATTATTTGTTATTATAAGTCAGACAAAATTCCACACCTAAGATATGCCTGACTTATCTCTATATTACTAGATAATTATGTAATCCACTATGGCACCTTCAGATAAGCAAGAAGCATTTCAATGATTACATCCCCACAATTTCAGCACAGGAAAACACTGAAATAAGTAAATAATTTGAGCAAAGGGCATGCTATTGCCCGACGCACCAACATGAACTGTGAAAACAGAAGTGCATTATAACCTGAATTAGCAATTACTTCCCGTCTCTAATTTGTCTTACACATGGGCAGTTTTAAACCATTAGGCTTGTTGATTTTTTGGCATTAACCAAGCAGGTAACCCCATCTTAATCACTACACACACACACACGTTCCCCCCAATACAACTCTTTTCTCTAATGTGTACAAGCTCAAGTAATAAGCAGATTTAGGGGAAAGTATAGTTTACACTGAGTAGTAATGACACAGAAATATTTCATCCTAAACCCCATTCTAATCACCTTCCTTTAGCGGGAGAATAACGGAATCCTTCCTTCCCTCATCCCCAGATGGGAACACACAGAAAGGGAAGTTACTTACACTGGACAATGAGCTGCACCAAGGCTTCCCTGGGCTTCACGTTAAATCCGTTGTACTGGCTGGTCTGACATCTGTACATCCCTGACATTTCCCTAGACACGTTCACGATCCTTAGTGTCCCGTCATAACTCTCCATTTGCATCGATCCATCGGGCATTGCCACTTCTTTGTCTGCTCTAGACCAAAGAATGATGGGTTTAGGTTTCCCCGTCACTTGACATTGCAGTTCTATGGTGTCTCCTTCTCTGGTGACCAAAGGTGATTTTTCCTGTGGAACAGTCAGATTGGGTGGAACTTGAAATGGGAAAAAGAAAATTTTTCTAGGTTAGTATAAACTGGTAAAACATGATTCAGACACAGAAAATCATAAGGAAACAATTTCTGCTGGTTGAAGAAATGTGACAATTCAGATCACCAAAAAAAAAAAATAAATAAATAAAGACCTTGGGAACAAATGAAATATACTTTCACTTAAGATAATTCTGAAATGTTTTCATCAAAGGCTCTTAAATGAGGACTTCAAACATTAGCACAATAAGGAAGGCATTAAACTGAAAAGTGAATGGCCAACATAATGACCAGTCTACTCAATGATGGACCTTATCAGGACCAACTAGGTCTTTAACGCCTGTAATTCTCAGAAAAGTGATCTAGCTTGCTGAGGGCAGCAGTCAGCTGTTCAGACTTAACAGCTGAGGTAAGTGCAATTAGTGGAAAGGGAAAGCTGTTAATTTCAAACCACAAGTCTTGACTGGTTTAAAACAGTTGCAAAGTTGCTAGTATTTCCAGTGTTTTCTGCCTAAAGGGAACAGAATGAAACAACTGAATACTATGTCTGGCTCTTTGGGACTCTTGATTGCTTGTGACATTTGAATTTCATATGATTTCACTTTAAAATGGACTGAAATCATTGTAACTAGCTTGCCATGCTATTGTCACTATTTCTATAAATTAATTTTAAATGAATTTTCAAATGTATTTCAACAAACATAGCATTAGAAGAAATATCAACTTTACTGTAACTGTGCTGAAATATATTTGTGTTCGGATTTTGGAAAAACACTAATATGACGGAAGTACTTCACAGTGGTTTTTTGTATAAGTATTTCCACATCTTGTTGGAATATTTTTATGTTTTATAAAATTATTAATATATGTAAACTCAAATGGACTTATTCAGTAGTACCTCTGTCAAAAAGGCATGAGCTAAATAAAATGCTAAAAGCAAAAATAACCAGAAACATGAATAATTCTATCCTTCTGATAAATACCCTATGTGTCTTTGGAAGAAGTATTCCAAATGAATGAAAAGGAAAAAAATTTCTTTTCCCTTTTAGCATTACTATGCTCCACTTTCAAGTACAAACTCAAAGATAATTAGATTATTTTTCAACCAATATTGAAAAGTAGTTTCTTTTATTACATATAGAAAAAATCTCAAGCCCAAGATGATATGAGAATGATCTTGCTATGCAATATTTTCAACTTTTTCATTTAATTTCTCAATTTATTTATTTTAAAAAAACTAGTTACATAATGCACAACATGCTGGAATTTAGAAAATTTGAAACAGTAACCTTCACGCTAAAGTAGATACACTGATGTACATCACAGAGATATAGGGTTCCCCACTCAAGGCTGGAGAGGGACCCCCCATCCACCCATTATCTGGCCTAAGTAGGCTCAGCAATCAGCCTCTTCACAGACCCCACCTCTAGGCACAAACAGGCCCTTTGCAGGTTGCATTCTCGGGACAGAAACAAGCTCATAAAAAAGCAGACTGACCAGTATCTAACCTGGGCTGCTTCTCTGGAACAGGGAACATACCCTCCCACCCCTCCTGGCGCAGGGAAGTACTTGGAGCAAGGACCACATAGTAGTTGTGGACCAACTATGGTAGTTTTAAAATTTGTGCACAGACCCCTGGTGCCAAATGGTTGTGACATATTCCAGACACACGTTGCATGTCCCCTCACCCCCCATCTGCAGGATAGGCAAAGCTGTATATAAACCTGTAGACAAAAGGCCTACATGGGCTTCCCACTTGGTCCTGCCTCTGCTGCCAGACGTTCTGTTACCCTCCTTCATGTATCCATCTATCAATAAAATCTATTCTTTCACTTCCTCAGTGGTCTGTGGATTCATTCCTCAAATCTCTGAGACCAAGAACTCAGCAGAGAAAAATTCTGGCTACAATAGGAATGGACCTTAACAAAGTCTGTTTCAAAATTGCTGCCTTTTCATAACCTAGATGGAAGTAATTTGTTCTTGTATACGTAAACAATTAGATGATTTAGTCAAACAAACTGTCCTTTTTGAAGTAAAACACAAAGTCATGATGCGATTCTAAGTAGCACCTTGTGACGACAGGATTGGGATGGAGCTCTGATGTTTATTCACCCGCCATCAGGAGCAGCGCAGAGGAGCAGCAATAACCTCGACATTTAACATGTATTTATTACACCCCTCCTGCATGTCAGGTACAAGCAGGGATTTTACATTCTCATTGAATTTTCTTGATAATCCTTAGGACCAAATATTAAAAATTTTAATAATTAAGGAGAATAAGATATGAGACATACTTTTATTTGAACAGAATATGAATCAAGGCCAGTTTATAGCAGCAGCCCACACAGAGGCATGAATCCTGAAGCAGGCTCCTGTTAGTGTACCTGGAATGAACGACCTTAAGTTAGCACTGGACTCCTCTTCTCCTGCTCATGACCACTCTGCTCCAATGGACAAAACGGACAGAATCCAAGCCCATGGCATGGCCACTGACTCAGGAACAAGATGAAAGAGTCAAGAGAGAAATGTAGCAAACATTTTTTGCCAATTGTCTTATCTATCTTATATAACTATGTGTATCTATCTATCAATCAACTATATCAGAATATTTTCTATGAATGTCACAGCACATTGTACCCCTTGATTGCACTAATGTACACAGCTATGATTTAACAATAATAAATAAATAAATAAATAAAAATTAAAAAAAGCACTATTCCATCTTATAAGTAGAGCACAGTGATATGTTCCTAGTGGAATATGTTGTTGATATAATAAAACATATTTGCAGTACTAAAAAAAACCAAAAAACTGAGTATAAGCTATACAAACCCAAGTATCGAATTTTTGATAAATCTGTGTGAAATAAATGAAGATAGATTATAAATTAAAAGATTATTGAATGGAGTTTTACTACTTGAAATATTCCAAACACATCACCTGGGCCAAGCATAATCACTCTGAGTATTAACTTCTCTGTTTTTGGAACTAAGAATTTGTACTGTATTAGCCTCAAGATTATTGATGTTTTAATGACAAAAAAAATGCATAGTAAAAAGTTAGTAAGAGAAGTGGTGTCAAATGAACATTTTTTCTGACTTAGTATGATAAATATTTTAAAAATCTGATTACATTAGATCATTGTAATGAAAATAGATCCTTAACTATCTCTAATTTTTTTTAAAGTTTGTTATGCTAAATAGTTCAAAATTCCCTTTATACATTTGTTTATGTTGTTTAATTATTTAGATAAATGTTCTCCCTTGAGTAATTAAATTTACAGAAATTGAAACCTCAGCTTCTATCTTCATAACTGAAAGATAGATTTTTTGGATAAATTAGGCTCGATTTTACTAAATAGTAAAAGCTAAAAAAATATTTTTTAATATTTGTCTCTTCCATAAAACTTTCAATCTTGAAGTCAGAGTTAAATCTTTCTCTATAACTTTCAGGGCTAAAAAGACCTTATGACTCCTGGGAGCTTTATTGGTCTTCTCTATCTTCCTGTCCACACTGAGTTTTCTTTCTCCTAGAATTATATGCTCAACTCCTTTAATTGTTACTCTAAATATGCCATTTCACTGAGAGATCTTGTTTGTTCTCATGTATTTCTCTCTGTTTTATATGATGATGATATAAATTCTCACTTTATCCCAGGTTCTTCTAGCCTCTAATTGAAGCCTATTTTTAGAGTACAAAATTCTTTCAGACTTCCAAACTTGACTTGATTAGTAGTTAATGATCAACACGTCCCCTCTGCTAGTTAAAAATCATAGAATGTTCTTTGCTTCACCATTTCCTCTTCTCTACCACTTCCAAGCAGCCATCAAGTCCTGGTATTTATCAAAAGTGTGTCTCACATCTGCCTATTTTTTTTAATTTCCACAGGCAGATTTATCAGCAGAAGTCATTATTTTCTCTTCTTGTGACAGCACCCTGAGTGGCCTCTGTCACCCATCTCATTCTCCCAGCTTTCTTACCACCCCGTCACACTTTGTCATCTAGACACAACATTATTCATGTCACTATGAAATCTACAACCCTCAGTGTGAACACTTACTACGTTACCACTTAAAAAAAACTGAAAATAGCCTAATGGATTTGTTAAGGAAATCCTGGAACAAAACAGAGTATAGTATCATTTTTTAAATTATGATATAATATACTATATTCATTAATAAAGATATTTATATTATTAAGTAAAAAGAGCGTGTTAGTGAATAGTATAAATAGCTATAATTATTATTAAGTAAAATAGGTTACTGTGAAGAATGAACAGTTGTATCTAATTTTTATATCAAAAAGTGGATAATTCTCTCATATGCCAAAGTATGACAGATAGGTTTATGCGTTTCACTATAAAAGAACCATTTTGTTATCTGTATGTTGTAATCTTCAAATATACACAATAACATTTACTTAAATTTTTACTTTTAATTAGTATGGATTATATAACAGTTGTATAGATTTGTTATACTTTGATATAGTGCGAATTAATTGATGTGAATTAATCAAATTAGGGGAAGGGAGAGTTGTGTATAGATGTTCCATCTTTATATTGTTAGTGTCCACCAATAATGGATTAAGAGAAGAAAGGGAGATGGGGGAGGAGGGTGGGAATGAAGAAAGGTAAAAAGCTATGAATTTAATAGATAATAGAAATAAACACAATACAAGTCATGCACATTTTAGAAAAAAGTGATCAATATTAACAAAGTACAGTAACAATTACTAACTAATGCAAAGTACGGGTAAGTTAGGGTGGATTTCTTACATAGATCTTGAGAGGTGTGGGATGTCTGAGAAAGGTTAAAGAATCAAGAAAGGCTTTGTCCAGTTTTCTTTTTCCTTAAAGATTTGGATAATAAACTGTGGATTAAATTTAAAAAACACACACACAGAGGAAAGAGGCAATTTGAAGACATGCTGTTTAATTTTATCATGATGGTTTTTGTGTCTTTACTAAAATTAATTACTCTTTTAAATGTTGTCTCACGTCAATAAAATGTCAAATTTAAGCACAAAAACTTAAATCGTCAGTACCTTGGACATGCAAATGTATTCAATATACCTGCTATTTAAAGACCCTCTTAATAGAATACACACACATTCTTTGACATATGATCTATACACGGCCTTTACTTTGAGCTGCTCCTTGTCTGA
Organism: Loris lydekkerianus; assembly: GCA_963574355.1. Lineage (NCBI taxonomy): Eukaryota > Metazoa > Chordata > Mammalia > Primates > Lorisidae > Loris > Loris lydekkerianus. The sequence goes on along the minus strand of CAUYPK010141164.1, from coordinate 13,322 downwards.
AATGCTGCTGAGGAAGACACTACATGTGGAGAAATTTGAAAAACCTGACGTGACTCCACAGTGTCTCATTCCACATGTAAAAATTAGACAAACAACTCGAACTGGTTTTCTATCCACTTTTTAAAAATTGTATCAAAGACTTTAAAATTAACCGAGTATAGAAAAAGAAAATATTTTCATTTCTTCACTGGGAAGGAAGCTGAGGAAACTTAATCTTTCATCTTTACTTGGACAATGGCTCATTTTCCTTACTCAAAAGGATGCATGTGAGAAGGGCTTAGTTCCCTGGAACTCTGGGAGGATATATCAGCTATCTGAAACAAAGACATCAAAATAGGCTTTTTATGATATATAATATTAAAACAAAAATATATTTCTTTTAATATAAAAATCATGAGAAACTAAGTAGTAAGTAGAATTTTCTCCACATTCATCTGCTCAAGAATTCTAAAATTAGCATGGCACTAATTTACTTGTGCTTGAATTTGAGGGGGAAATAGTTTACAACAGGTATGTGTATTCTAGAGTAGAAGGAATAATCTGTACCAAAAATATAAACACATCAATAAGACTTCAAAGAAATTTTGTGTTTATGAAAGCACCCCTATAAGCCAGAATTCAAGAACTCTTAGACTAACCAGATATAAACAGACGTAAAACAGTTAAGAATGAATTGTGCTGCAGTAAACATTCCAGTAAGATAGGGAATCAACCCAAGAGAACATTAATTCATGAGTGGATTCACAAAATGTGTTATATGCAAACAATACAGTTGTTTTAGAATATACAGAATTTCTCCAAGCCAATGGTAAATGTAATATTATACTGCATTGTTGCACTTCCTTCTGGACTATCTTTCTCTTATAAATTAATTACTAAAATATGATTGTCTGAGGTGTATTTCTCCTTCTAAAAAGTCATATTTACCATTTATGAATTGTTCCTTTTGAAATTTATGTCATGATATCATTCAATAACCTATAGTGGCTCACCATTTTCCAGAAGGAAAAGGTCTAAATGCCATTGCTTATTTTACATCTTACCTGACAATCCTTATTAAACCACAATGCTTCTGTGAAAAGCTCTCCGTTAACTGAGACAGGTCTTCTGGTCTGCTTAACACCCTGGCTTATCCAGGCTTCTCACCTTCCTCCCTTCTCCCTGGTAGCGGGTGTGACACCCTTAACATCCAATGGTTTTCCATTCTCTAAGGCCCCATTTAAGTTTCCTGTTCTACTTAGTCTTTCTTGACATCTGTATCTTTAGTTCATCTTCTGTGACACTGCTTAGACCATGTCCAATTTACTCCAGTAGGAATATGTGTCATGACACAATGTACACTTCTTTACGTCTGTACCTGTGATGCCCACATGGCAGTACCAGAGGTTTTTTAGTTCCTCAGTAACTCCCACATCACATGACATTTTAAAGTATTTTAGAGATCCTTAATAAAGTCTTAATTGATTGATGGAGCACCAATCAAGGTTACTAAGCAACCAAAGTAAAAAAAAAAAAAAAAAAAAAAGAAACTATTGATGAATAATCACCTCTTGATTATCCTAGGCTCAATTATAAATCATATAAATTCAAGATCATTTTTCACACATGAATTCTTTTCTATTTTTAATTTTTATAATTCACAGGAAAATAATAGATGTTTATAATCTTAGCACTTGATTCAGATACAGTAAAGATACAAAGAGGTAAAAATGAACACACTAAAATATCAGAAGCATTTGGTTGTATTGAGTTCTTATCTATTCTGTGACTTTTCTCGATAAGCAATAAAGAAAAGGCTGATCGGCTCTACAATAGAATTTCCATGTGGGGCCACCATATTCTAAGACTAGTGTTATTTATAATCCCATGGGTAAATCATACATGAAACAAGCACTTTTAAAAAAATATATGTTCACACCAGATGATATGCCTACTGTTTTTGTCCACGATATAAATAAGCATAATATAGCTCTGTATATAAAAAATGCCTTTTTCCCCCACTGATATACACTTTTTAGAACCTCATCCATAATAAATCACGAGATGCTATCAAAAAAAGTTTTGACAATGTTTTACAATACTACCAATAGAATAGGAAAGAAGCCCACATTTAAAAGAAAAATCATCAGGTTAAAATATCACAGAATTTGCATTTAGAAAGTCTAAGCAAAATTATCCATGCCTACACACACATACACAATGCCTATTTTGCAACGAGTTGAGGAAATCTTATTAGAATGGCATAGTTAGCAGCGTGAGACATCCGGGGAGAGGCAGGCTCCTGGAGGGGAGCCACTCTAAAGGCTTTAGCGTGGAGGACGCAGGCATGCAGCGCCATTCAGTCAGCAAAACAGGGCTGGCAGGTGAGGGCTGTGGCTGTTCCAACTTCCCTCTCCCAGCAGGTGTTGCTATGGCACAAGAATAGTCTCGGAGGGATTTGATAGAACACAAAGTGTAAGATGAAAGAACAAAATAGAAAATCATTCTCTGCGTGGCATTTGTATTCTCCCTGCTACTCAGGCTACAGGCCTGGCTGCAAGTAAACACGAACAGACAAGTAAATGTGACTTAGGCAGACATAGCTTACACACTAGTCTGCCTAAGTTTTCAAGTACCCTGAATTTTTATGATCTTCAACATAATTTGGATATCTAGCTTGCGCTCACAAGAGAGTATTCTCTAAGATTATTTAAATTAATCTCTATTAACAGGGACTCTCCACCAAGCTCTTTGTTGAAAGCACACCATGTTTTTCTTTCTTTGACCTCCTGAAAGACATAAATGAATGATGATCATTGATTGATTGTGTAAAGCCTCACCTATGGAATTTTTTTTTCCTGAGATAATCGAGTAAAGAAATAAGAGCAAGATATTTAAGCTTCCTTGTGACTCAAATTCTGTTAAAATTTTGGCAAGCAAGGAATATGGATTAGACTGAGAATGTTGGAATAAATATGGACTTTACCAAAGAAGTGGCTGCTTCTTTTCTATACTATGAAAGGGGAACCATAAGAGACAAAACATTGAATAAGCAGTATGGTATTTAATTAAGATATGAGTAGGTCTTAGATGAAGAAATAATCAACCTATAAACATTTCTGAGTACTCGGGACCAATTCCTCAACTTAACTCTCTTAATCAAATTTCATTTCACGTTTGGTATGTTTTAAAAAGAAGTGCAGAATCAATCTGGAAAATTATAGTTATTTGAGTATAAGAAGTTGATTAAAAATGTTAACTTTAAAAGTTGAACACTGCTTTCTAAATGGTATACATACCAATTAGAATACATAAATGGTATATTATACAACCTAAAGATAATAGGCAAGAGATAGTCCTATAGCTAAAAAGTTAACTAAAATCACCAAATTCCTGTAATTCTTATAGTCTATAACATATTTGCACCGTTACCTAGATGCTTTAAAAAAATGTTGCCATGTTTATACAAATGCATTTATATGTGTGTATAAATAATCTTCCTTTAATAGCAATCACTCTAGTAATAACAAAAACACACCACATATATTAAAATTTGTATCCTAAGCAACTTTATCTCAGGACACACTTTTGAGCCCTTTAATAGGCTTGAGACTGGTGGTAAGAGAAAATAAGTTAGGTCATTCACAGCCTTCAAAATTACACTACATATTACGGAAACTGATAAATATGGAGGCTTCTTAGCCAGCAATTACAATTAATTTCTAAATTAAAGGACTTTTTGAAAAATAAGCAGAGTTTGGACAAGTGTGAGTATATAAGATTAGAAAATTAATTTGCAGTCAGTGTCAAAGGACTGTCTTTATTTCTGTTTGTTTTTATCTATGAATTAGGCTGATAAAAAGAAGAATTTAATGAGAATTTATAGACACAATAGGCAATGCACATGAGCATGGCCTCCGAACTATAAAGCAATTAGAGTTTTGCAATTTAAAGAACAAGGCTCTGGTCTGGCTGCCTACCCCTATCACCTTCTAGCAGGGTAACCTTGGGAAGTCATCTGGCCCCTGTCTGTCAGTTCACTCAAAGTTAGCATAATAGTGTCAACTTCACATATTTTTTTTACATAATAAGATCTTAAGCATAAGGTATCGTATATAGTACATATGCAATACATGCCGGTATTATTTTTTCTCATCACTGCCCTTGATTTGTGTGATATTGAAAACTATATTATTATGTACAGATTTCTATACTGAGGACATCAATTTTGTTTTATTTCTATCTATAATATCTCAAAATACTGAGGATGGATATACACAGAGAAAACATATATTTGCATAATTAGAATACATAAATATATTTGTATGTACAATAAGTTTAATTGCCATTGTTAGTTGCCCAGGAGCTATGTAAGCATTTAGGTGAAGACAATATTTGGAGAAAATGACATTTTAGAAAGAGTAGTAATGAATCTTTCTAAACTGAATAGGTAAAGGCATTCCCGAAGGCTATTCAAGGAAAGAAGGTTACACTTGTTTCCCATTAGACATAATAATTTGATCTATATGTTTGGTTATTATCATAAATTGGCACATAACACAGCTATCCTAGCTCTCATTCCATTCCTGTGAAGTAATGAGGTTTGGACATCCCTAAATACATCTATTCCTCCCTTATGAGGATAGCAAAATGTCAGTGCTGTCCATTTTTGCAAAGGTCAGGGTGTTGCCATGAAAACCAGGGGCCAGGAAGTTAAAAGGAGCTGCTGATCATGTTAATTATATTACTGCTTTCCTGTGGATAAAGGAATTCTAAATTAAAAGAAAGATAAACTATAAATTATATATCAAATGCATATTATGAAAGCATCAGAAAAGAAAGAAAATTTAAAGCAACTCACATTATTTTGCTTTCTAGAGCAACTGTTGCTCACTGTGATAAACTCTTTTGTGCAGATGGCTTAAAAGGAATCGATTTACTTCTACAACAAAAAGGCCGTTTGTCTCCTTGTAGAACCCATGTGACATTGTTAGTTCTCTTATAAATGATCACTCCTGCCTGTGGTTTACAAATTCCGTAATCACAGCACCAATCATGTACCACTGAGTATGCCTTATCCTATGAAAAAAGACACCACCTTAATAAACATATGGATATACAATGAAGCTGGCTCTTTTGTGCTTTGTCAAGAGCAAAATGAAATAACCAGTGAGCACAATGTCCCACTATCAGACCGGGCTCACCTGTTCTTTAGAGCAAACAAGGTTTAATTAACACATTGGTTAATAGATAACTGTCAGTTAAAAGACAGGAGCAGGGTTTTCTTATAACATATGTGGGCTTTATTAACAAATGTTCTACAGCCACATGAGTGCGCTGTATGATATATTCTGTTAGTCTGTGGAAATGCTATGATAAAAATATGAGCCTAATTTTAAAACCACATAACAACTTATATAATGTCATTGATTGGAATGATACATAACTCATTCTGAGTTAATATGTGAATGTGAACAAAGTTTAGTATCATTTCATTAATAGGGTTTTATCAATATACTGCATGTTATTCCCAAGGAAGGACATTTCTATATTTAAATGCCAACTAAATAAATATATTTTGCTTACAAGTATTATTTAGACTAACTTGGCAAGAGTGGACTGCCTACCTTTCATGTATAGTGGACTGTAATTCATGCTAAATGCTTTTTAGCATAGACATTTAAATGATCTGTCATTTTGCTATTTTTTTCTTCACATATTTAAATTAGCGGCATACAATTTTTCCTAGGTATTCATGGGTGGAGAGTGAGGAATTGTTTTCTAGGCCTCTACAGATACCCAAATCTGTGGATTTTCAAATCCCTTTTACAAAATGGCACAGTATTTGTACATGACTTATGTTCATCCTCATGTGTATATATATATATATTTCTTTGACAGAGTCTCACTCTGGCTAATTTTTTAGCACCACTCCTGGCTAATTTTTCTAGTTTTAGTAGAAATGGGATCTCACTCTTGTCAGGCTGGTCTGGAACTCACGACCTCAAGGGAGCCTCACCTCAGTGTCCTGGAATGTTAGGACTACAGGTTGTATACATGGCCCTCCCACATACTTTAAACTATCCCTAGATTATTTATAAAACCTGATACAGTGTCAAACTATATAGTGTGCATTTTTTTTACTGTTGTACTTTTTTTTATTTGTGTCATTATTGCTCATAGAACATCTATAAAATTGGGGAAGTTCCGATTCCTTTACTCATCCTCAGGTACTTAGGACGAGTGAGCTCTTGTCAATTCTCCCCCTCGCAACCCAGGGTTCTTTACCCTTTTCTAAAGTTTTAGGTCTGGATCTTAAGCATCCTCTTATCCTGACTTTTACCCAAGAGGACATCTCAGGCTCCAATTCCATAGTCAAAGAGGTCAAAAGGCAGACATAATGTGATTTGAGGTTTCTGAGATGGATTCACTCAGCAGAAATATAATCCTCACAGTGTATCTCTGGAGCCTGAGATCACATAACGTGAACCCATTCTGCTGAAGACTGTGCATTTGGTGTAAACAACCGAGGTTCTGCAGCACTGACCTCTGCACAGCACGTGTCACTGCTTAGTAACCTGAGGCCCCCAATAGTTACTATGCTTTCCAAAGCCCAAGAATCTCTTAAGTAAAGTGAGCGTGATCACACCTGGATTAATTGTATCCAGGGTGGTGCCAACTGCAAAGTGCCAATTGTAAACTGTAAAGTGCTTAACCTGGCGACTAGAACATAATTAATATTCCAAACACCTTAGATGTTTCTGTGTGTGTGTGTGTGTGTGTGTGTGTGTGTGTGTGTATAAGTATGTACTCTATGCTAGATGGTCTGTAAAACTTTGCATGTAATAATGATTTTGTTACTTACATTGAGCGTGTTCACTATTGAAACTGCATGCTTACAATTAATGCATTTTTCAGTTTTTGTTATGCTACAATGAACGTTTTTTAAAAATACCATAAACAATGCTATCTCCATTGTATATTGCATAGGTTAATGTATATTCCAGGGATTCCGTTAACATTGTAGTTATGCTACTCAGGAGTACACACTCCTGCTGCAGTTAGGTGGCAATATTAGGACTCATACCATGGGTCTATTGTTTTTCAGCAGCTAGAACAAGACATGTATTATTATTATCTTGAGCTGCATTCAAGGAATTTTAATCTACATAATGTTGAAAATGGTCATCTTTGGAAAAATTAATACTGTTATAGGTATTTGCATTGGTTAGAATAGGTGAGATCTCTCCCAACTTTTAAGACTGGCAAGTGGAACTTAATATCCTAATACTCTTAGGAAAAATAGTCTTGAAAATCTTGTGCCCCAACAAGTATGTGGTCACATGATTCAACCAGACAGTTACTGAAATGCTTCTACACTATTTCAGCACCTGCCTGGAATGACCTTGTCCTGCAAGCTTCAGAATTGTCTAAACTAGTAAGGGGAACCACCCATTTAATTTAAGCTCTTGTATGAAATTTTGAAACTGAGATTTTACGCTTCAGTCAGAGATGGCTATAGGAAGTGAACAAAGTAAGCTTTTTGGTCTCATTTCCTTCCTTATAAAATGAAAGGTACTATGTAATCTACAAGCATTCTCTGTTATTAATTATGCTAATAATTAAGATATTTATGAGTCTTTTAAAATATATTATGAAATAAGTATCTGTGGACATGCCACAATAATCATTTATTTTTATTAATTTAAAAATATGTAGAGTGCATATTCCAGAGTGGCACCATCAAAATCCCAATTTAATGGTTTTTCTAAAGTTTTTCAATTTCTTTTTCAAACCTCTCAGATAAATACTATGAAGGTTGAAAAATGAAAAGATAATGAAAATGAATGAAGTCCTTTTAACACTAAAAAGATGTTTATTTTTAGGTGGATTTTTTGGGGAAAAATTCTTTATTCTACTCATAGTTCTAGTTCCTATTTTGGAACTCTGGAAAGAAATAGCTTTAAGAACTCCCAACTGTTGGCTCGGTGCCTGTAGCACAGTTGTTATGGTGCCAGCCACAAACACCAAGGCTGGCAGGTTTGAACCCGGCCCCCGGCTGGCTAAACAACGACAACTGCAACAACAACAACAAATAGTCAGGCGTTGTGGTGGCGCCTGTAGTCCAGTTTGTGGTGGTTGTGAGTGGTGATGCCATGGCACTCTACCCAGGGTGACTTAGTGAGACTCAGTCTCAAAAAACAAAAAGAACTCTGAACTGTTAAATGAAATTTAAAGATGCCACATACAAGTTAAATCACTGTAATAACTGTTCTCTCTAACAGTAGGAAATCTAGTGTTCTAGAGTTTCTGCTACCATGTGGAACAAAATGGTGATCAAACTGTTAAGTCTATGAATCCAAGCACCATGGATACTTCAATTTATTTCTCTGTTCACCAACTGCTAGTGGTAGGTAGGCAGTGTCAACTGTGAACATACAGATTTGAAGTATTATCGTAATTACATAAGTAATGTACATAATACAATTCCCATAGTTCTAGCTTCTCTTATAAAATAAATACCAGGGTTGGTCATGGTATTATAATCTTAAAATAATATACACTAATTTATAGCCCATTATTAGCTATAAATCTGATGGAAACATTTATTCTTTATCAGTTAATGGAGATATTGGTCATAAGCCTTTCTTTAACTCTAGTAAATCATTGCTAGTAATTATAATTATAATCACAAATTATGAAACTAAAAGATGATTTTTTAGTACTCATTGAAGAAATTTTACATCTAGTCATTTAAAATTCAGAAAGTTCCTATGCTCCCATTGCTTACACCAGAGCAGGAGGAAGGGTATAGAAGGGATAAATCAGGTTCACTTTCTTCTCACTGGTCTGCTGGGAATGTCAAAATGTGTTTAATTTTACCAAGTGAAGAAAGTCTTCAAAACATGGACAGTAATTAAACAAAGGTTAATTAATCACTGTTGTACTATCAATTGAAACGTAGAGCCTTTGTTCTGGTGTTTGGGGGAAAATTATTTTTGTGTTTTAACATAATAATTAGAGAAAATTATGAATCCAATGTTCTTTCCATAATTACACAGATCAAATTTTACATGAGAAAATTTTAATATAAAAACATGAGTAATGGCTGAACACAGTGGTTCATGCCTGTAATCCCAGCAGTTTGGGAGGCCAAGGCAGGAGAATCACTTAAGGACAGTTTAAGACCAGTCTGGAATACATAGCAAGACTCTGTCTTTACAAAACATAAAAAAAAAATTAGCTGAGCATGGTGGCATAGCCCTATAGTTCCAGCTATTCAGGAGGCTGAGGTGGGAGGTTTTGACAGAGCCCAGGAGTTAGAAGCTGTAGGGAGATATGATTACACCACTGAACTATAGCTTGGTGTCAGAGTTAAACCCTGTTTCTTAAAAAAAAAAAAAAAAAAAAAAAAAAAAAAAGATGTTTATTGAACTATTATAGATTATTCAGCCAGTCTTTGTATTTACGTTCTCTCAAAATAAGTAGTAAAAATAGTGATATAATTTATTTTTTTTAGGACCAAGAGCTCTTGAAATTAAGGCTGAAAGCTCTTGAAATAAAGGCTGGAAGCTCTTGAAACAAAGGGAAGGGAGAAAACATCCTTGTCTTGAGTCATAAATACTGTGTTGATTTCCTTTCTTCCTTAAGAAAATTGCAGAAATTTCAGGTCTCCCTAAACTCCTCCCATATGATTCATCACACTTAGTTTTATGTCATTTAAAAAATTTCTCTCTTAAGTCATTTAGCACATTTTAATGTGGCATTTTCTAAAGGTGTTCTCACCCTAAAACATTCAATCACATATTCTTGATTTTTTTGGATGGTTAATATATTTAAAAAAAATAGAAAACTGGACATTAGCTCCAAACCCACAATCTCTGTCAATGCTATCTGAAGCTAAATGATAACAATAGTAATAATATAAACAATAATATTTGATGTGGAGAGCTAGTGTGTCTGAAAATTCTGATATTTTTTGCTAGTTTTTTCTTATTATTTTATGCATACGATCTGAATAAAACTATGTTACCTATTCAAACACAGATTTAAGGTAAGTCTCCAGCCATTCCTCAACACTTTGCATTTGCTTTGTCTCTGTGGAAAATTTGAGTCAGCTGCTAAACAATGCAAGATTAACAGAAGAAATAATTCCAACGAATATTTAACAATTCTTGAAAGCATTTAAAATTTTAAAATAAAATTTTCTGAATTTTAAATAAAAACTTATTTAAGGAGAAAAGGTTCTTTTCTTTTCTTTTTTTTATTGTTTGGGATTCATTGTGGGTACAAAGAATTAGGTTACATTGATTGCAGTTGTTAGGTAAGTCCCTCTTGTAATTTTGTCCTGCTCCCAAGAGGTGTGCCATACACCATGACCCCCCATCCTCATCCTTCCTCCCCTCTCCTTGATCCCTCATTCCTTTACCCCACCCCTTGTATTAGATCATCTGTTGCCTTCATATTACAATTGAGTACATTGGATTCTTGCTTCTCCATTCTTGTGATACTTTACTAAGAAGAATGTGTTCCAGCTCCATCCAGGTTAATACAAAAGATGTAAAGTCTCCATCTTTTTTAAAGGCTGAGTAGTATTCCATGATATATATATACCACAGCTTGTTATTCCATTCCTGGGTTGGTGGGCATTTAGGTTGTTTCCACATTTTGGTTATTGTAAATTGAGCTGCAATAAACAGTCTAGTGCAAATGTCCTTATGATAAAAGGAATTTTTTCTTCTGGGTAGATGCCTCGTGATGGGATTGCAGGATAAAATGAGAGGTCTAGCTTGAGTTCTTTGAGAGTTCTCCATATTTCCTTCCAAAACGGTTGTATTAAATCGCAGTCCCACCAGCAGTGTAAAAGTGTTCCCTTCTCTCCATATCCATGCCAGCATCTGTAGCTTTGAGGCTTTGTGATATAGGCTATTCTCACTGGGTTAGGTGATATCTCAGGGCGGTTTTGATTTGCATGTCTCTGATGATCAGGGACAATGAGAGTATTTTCAAATGTTTGTTAGCCATTTGTCTGTCTTCATCAGAGAAGATTCTGTTCATATCTTTTGCCCAGCAGTAGATGGGATTGTTTATTCTTTTTCTGTTGATTAATTTCAGTTCTCTGTATATTCTAGTTAATCAAACCTTTATTAGATTGATACCCTGCAAATCTTTTCCCATTCTGAAAGCTGTCTTTTTGCTTTACTTGTTGTGTCCTTAGCTGTGCAGAAGCTTTTCAGCTTAATTAAGTTCCAATTTGTTAATTTTTGTTGTTGCAATGGCTGCTCAAAGTCTTTGTCATAAAATCTTTCCCCAGTCCAACATCATCAAGAATTTTTCCCACACTTTCTTCTAAGATTTTTTATTGTTTTGTGTATTAGATTTAAATTTCTTATCCATCATGAGTCAATTTTTTGTAAGGGTGAAAGGTGCAGTTTGAATTTCAGTCTTTTACATGTGGTAATCCAGTTCTCACAGCACCATTTGTTGAATAGGGATTCTTTTCCCCCCTGTTTGCTTTTGCATGGTGTATCAAAATCAGATGGCAAGTAGAGACTGGATCCATCTCTTGGTTTTTTACTCTGTTCCATATGTCTATGTCTGTATTTTTGTGCCAATACTGTTTTGATTACTGTGGACCTGTAATATAGCCTAAAGTTTGGTAGGGGGATTCCTCCTACTTTGTTTTTATTACTAAGAATAGATTTTTACCTGGATGGAGCTAGAAAATATTCTTCTTAGTAAAGTATCTCAGGAATGGAAAAAAAAATCCAATGTTCTCAGTACTACTGTGAAACTAATTTATAATCACTCACACTTGCATATGAAAGATGAAACACAACTTTAGCCTAGTAAAGGGAAGGGGAGGGAAAGGGGAAGGGAAAGGTTGGGTCAATAGAGGGAGGGTTAATAGTGGGACCATACCTATGGAGCATATTGCAAGTACAAGTTGGATCTATCAGGTATAAAACACCAATTTCTTAAAGCTGTAATTGGGTAAATAAGGTGAAGACTATGTTGATTAGTAGGATATAAGCACTCCAATTTGTACAAACAATCAACACATTGAATCCCATAATGGCATAAATGTATTCATGCTCTATGTACAAATGACTTAATAATAATAATAAAAAAAATAGCCTTAACTATACACAGTTTTTTCAGGTTTCATACAAAGCAAAATACTATTTTTTCCAGTTCTTCAAAATATGATGTTGATATTTTAATAGGGATTTCATTGAATCTGTAGATTGCTTTGGGTAGAATAGACATTCTGACAATGTTGATTTTTCCCAGTCAAGAGCATGGTATGTTCTTCCATTTGTTAGTGTTTTCAGCAATTTCTCCTCTTAGGGTTTTGTAATTCTCTCTGAAAAGATCTTTCACCTCTTTTGTTAGGGTAGCGGACATTCTTGTCTGAAGTGGAAACGCTTTCAGTTTTACGCCATTCAGTATGATGTTAGCTCTGAGTTTGTCGTAGATGGCTTCAATTAGCTTAAGAAATGTGCCACCTATGCCTATGTTCTTAAGTGTTTTTGTTAGAAAAGGATGTTGATTTTTGTCAAATGCTTTTTCTGAATCTATTGAAAGGATCATATGGTCTTTTTGTTTGTTTCTATCGATATGGTATATTACATTTATGAATTCGTGTATGTTAAACCACACTTGCATCCCTGGGATGAAGCCTACTTGATTGTGACATATAATTTTTGAATGAGTAGCTGCAATCTATTAGCTAAGATTTTGCTGAATATTTTTACATCAATATTCATTAGTGAAATTAGTCTGTAGTTCTCCTTTTTGGTTGGGTCCTTTCCTGGTTTTGGAATAAAGGTGATGTTTGCTTCATAGGACATGTTGGAAAGGTTCCTTCCTTCTCAATGTTTTGGAATAAGTTCTGCAGTATAGTTACAAGTTCATCTTTGAAGGTGTGATAGAATTCTGATGTGAAGCTATTGGTCCTTGGCTTTGTTTTACTGGAAGATTTTTTTTATTGTTTCTGCAATCTCAGTGTTTGATATTGGTCTGTTCAAGAGATCTATTTCTTCCTGGTTAAGACCAGGAAGGTGGTGTGATTCAAGGTATTGGTCAGAAAAGCTTATTTTTATATAAGCAATGCTGAGCATAAAATATTCTTCTTGGTAAACTTTCAAATACCTAAACACAAAGTTACATAATTTATTTAATCATGCCTATCATCTAGGCCAGGGGTGGCAAACACGCGGCTAGAGCCGCATGCGGCTCCCGGCCAAAATGAATTTCGGCTCTTTGCCTCTTATCATTATTTTGTATACTGTGGCTCTTTGCCAAGTTTGGATTTTGTTATGCTGCTTCTGAGGAGGGAC
>CAUYPK010141162.1:0-27472 GCA_963574355.1 Loris lydekkerianus | reverse complement strand
AGAAAAGATTCTTCAAGCTGCCAGGAGGAAGCACCAGTTGACCTACAGGGGTAAATCCATCAGAGTGACTGCAAAATTCTCTAATGAAATTTTCTAAGTCAGAAGACAATGGTCATCTACCTTTAATCTACTTAAACAGAGTAATTTCCAGCCCAGAATTCTATATCCTGCTAAGCTAGGCTTTAAAATGGATGGAGAAATCAAATCATTTACTGATATACAAACATTGAGGAAATTTGCCACAACAAGACAAGCTCTACAGGAAATACTTCAACCTGTTCTACACACTGACCGTCACAATGAATCAACAGCAAAATAAGAACTCAGCAATTAAAGGACAGATCCTAAACTTCCACACTGAGGGAAAGGTAAAACTATGCAATGGAATCTCACAAAATAAGATGAATAGAATACTACCACACTTATCAATTCATTAAATGTTAATGGCTTGAATTTCTCATTGAAGAGGCATAGATTGGCTGATTGGATTAAAAAAACACAAGCCATCCGTTTGCAGTCTGCAGGAAACACACCTAGCTTCAAAAGACAGATTAAAACTCTGAGTTAAGGCTTGGAAGACATTTTTTTAGACAAATGAAACTCAGAAGAAAAGAGGAGTTGCAATCTTATTTTCAGATACATGTGGATTCAAAGCAACTAAAGTCAAAAAAGACAAAGATGGTCACTTTATATTGGTCAAAGGAAAAATATAACAAGAAGACGTTTCAATTCTAAATATTTATGCACCCAATTTAAATGCTCAAATTCTTAAAACAGACCTTACTTGGTCTGAGCAATATGACATCTTATAATACCATAATAACAGTGGACTTTAACTCCTCTTTCAGAGCTGTACAGATCCTCTAAACAGAAATTAAACAAAGATATAAGGGACTTAAATGAGAGCCCACAACAACTGTGCCTGATAGACATATATAGAACACTCCATCCCAAAGGTAAAGAATATACATTCTTCTCATCGCCTCATAGAACATTTTCCAAAATTGATCATATCCTAGGCCACAAAACAAACCTCAACAGAATCAAAAGAATTGTAATTTTACCTTGTATCTTCTCAGACCACAAGGCACTAAAGGTGGAACTCAACTCCAACAAAAATGTTCAACCCCACACAAAGAAATGGAAATTAAAAAACCTTCTGTTGAATCACAGTTGGGAGCAGGAAGAAATAAAACAGGAAATAGCTAATTGCCTTGAGCATAACAACAATGAAGATCAATAATTGGGATCACAACCTCTCCCCAGAGTTAGCCAGGAAGAAATAGAACTTCTGAACAGACCAATTTCAAGCATTGAGATTAAAGAAACAATAAAAAAGCTTCCAACAAAAAAATGCCCTGATCTGGATGGCTTCACATCAGAATTCTAGCAAACCTTCAAGGAAGAGCTTATTCCCATACTGCAGAAATTATTCCAAAAAATTGAGGAGGAAGAAATCTTCCCCAACATGTTCTATGAAGCAAACATCCTCTGATACCAAAACCAGGAAAAGCCCCAACTAAAAAAGAATTTCAGACCAATTTCACTAATGAATATAGATGCAAAAATTCTCAACAAAATTCTAGGCAACTGATTATAGCTTACCATCAAAAAAGTCATACATCATGATCAAGTAGCTTTCATCCCAGGGATACAAGGCTGGTTTAACATACGCAAGTCCATAAACATTATCCATCATATTAACAGAAGCAAAAAAACAAGACCATATGATCCTCTCAATAGACGCAGAAAAAGCATTTGATAAAACCCATCATTCTTTTCTACTTAGAACACTTAGAATATAGGCATATGTGGCACATTTCTGAAACTGATTGAAGCTATCTACCACAAACCGACAGCTAATATTTTACTGAATGGATTAAAACTGAAAGCTTTTCCTCTTAGAACTGGAACCAGATAAGGTTGTCCTCTGTCACCATTAGTTTTCAAATAGTGCTGGAAGTTTTAGCCAATACAATTAGGCAAGACCAGGAAATAAAGGGAATCCAAATGGGACCAGAGGAGGTCAAACTCTCCCTCTTTGCTAAAGACATGATCTTATACTTGAGAACCCCAAAGACTCAACCATAGACTCCTGGAAGTCATCAAAAAATACAGTAGTGTCTCAGAATATAAAATCAATGTCCACAAGTCAGTAGCCTTTGTACACACCAAGAACAGTCAAGATGAGAAGCTAATCAAGGACATAACTCCCCTCACCATAGTTTCAAAGAAAACGAAATACCTAGGAATATACCTAATAAAAGAGGTGAAGAACCTCTATAAAGAAAATTATGAAATCCTAAGAAAGGAAATAGCAGAGGATATTAACAAATGGAAGAACTTACCATGCTCATGGCTGGGAAGAAGTAACATTGTTATAATGTCTCTACTTCACAAAGCAATCCACCTAGTCAATGCCATTTCTATTAAAATACCAACATCAGACTTTCAGGATTTGTAAAAAAATGATTATGCCTTTTGTATGGAATCAGAAAACAAACAAACAAACAAAAAAAAAAACAAACGTACAGCTAAGGCAGCTTTAGTAATAAAAATACAACTGGGGGCATCACCATACCAGATTTTAGGCTTTACTACCATAGTGGTCAAGACAGCATGGTACTGGCACAAAAATAGAGGCATAGACATTTGGAATCAAATAGAAAACCAATAAATGAAACCAACAACTTAGAACCACCTAATCTTTGATAAACCAAACAAGAACATACCATGGGGGAAAGCCTCCCTGTTCAATAAATGGTGCTGGGAGAACTGGATATCCACATGTAAAAGACTGAAACTGGACCCACACCTTTCTCCACTCATAAAAATTAATTCAAGATGGATAAAGGACTTAAATTTAAGGCATGAAACAATAAAAATCCTCAAAGAAAGCATAGGAAACACATTGGAAGATACTGGCCTGGAGAAAGACTTCATGAAGAAGACTGCCATGGCAATTGCAACAACAAAAATAAACTAATGGGACTTAATTAAACTGAAAAGCTTCTGTACAGCTAAGGAGACAACAACCAAAGCAAAGAGGCAACCTACACAATGGGAAAGGATATTTGAATCAGACAAAAGCTTGATAACTAGGATCTATAGAGAACTCAAATTAATTCACATGAAAAAAGCCAACAATCCCATATACCAATGGGCAAGAGACATGAATAGAACCTTCTCTAAAGAAGACAGACGAATGGCTAACAAACATATGAAAAAAATGCTCATCTCCCTTATTTATTAGAGAAATGCAAATCAAAACCACTCTGATCTATCCCCAGCGAGACTGGCCCACATCACAAAATCTCAAAACTGCAGATGCTGGTGTGGATGTGGAGAGACGTGAACACTTTTACACTGCTGGTTGGACTGCAAACTATTAATAGTACCACCTTTTTGAAAGGAAGTGTGGAGAACCCTCAAAGAACTCAAGCTAGACCTATTTGATCCTATAATCCCATTACTGGGCATTTACCAAGAAAGAAAAAAATCCTTTTATCATAAGGACACTTGCACTAGACTGTTTATTGCAGCTTAATTCACAATTGCCAAAATGTGGAAACAGCCTAAATGTCCACCAACCTGGGAATGTATTAAGAAACTGAGGTATATGCACACCATGGAATATTATTCAGCCATTAAAAAAATGGAGACTTTACATTCTTTGCATTAACCTGGATGGAAGTGGAACACATATTCTCAGTAAAGCATCACAAGAATGGAGAAGCATGAATCCTGTGTACTCAATTTTGATATGAGGGCAATTAAAGACACGGTAGGGGTGGGGGAAGGGGAGAGGAGAGAAAGAAGGAGGGTGGGGTGGGGAAAGGAAGAGCAGAGAGAGAGAAGGCGGGAGGAGGGTGGGACTTTGGTGTGTCCCACACCTTTTGGGGGCAAGACAGGATCCTAAGAGGGACTTCACCTAACAAATGCAATCCCTGTGACCTGGTTTCTTGTACCCTCAATGAATCCCCAACAATAAAAAATAATAGTAAAAAAATAAGTAAATAAAAAGCCACTTTAATCGCAATAAAAAAGAGTATTGAGTGGATTAAATCACTTTATAAATAACTAAAGCAGGCTGAGCATGATGGCTTACGCCTGTAATGCCAGCATTTGGGATGCTGAGGCCGGTGGAATGCCTGAGCTCAGGAGTTGAGACCAGTGTGAACAAGAACAAGTTCCTATCTCTAAAAAACAGCTGGACATTGTGGTGGGTACATGAGTCTCCAGCTTCTTGGGAGGCTCCAGCAAGAGAATCCTTTGAACCCAAGAGTGTGAGGTTGCTGTGAGCTGTGATGTAACAGAACTCTACAGAGGGCAACAAAGTGAGACTATGTCTTCAAAAAAATAAAAAATAAATAATAAATAAATTACTAAAGCACACTCGGGAGTTCAAACGTGCTCCTACCTGCCTAGGAGGAGAGACCAAATTAAGAAATGAATTTTAAGAAAGGCTCAGTGAAGGACAACTTTCTCAAACAACCACTTTGAGGCTGACTGTTGGAATGTCATAACCTAGATTTCCATCTTTTAATATATTTTAATGGTTTCTGCTAAACCAGGCATTTTTTTCAGCCTCTGAGATAAAAGTGACATATAACTAACTGGTCTTATTAAAAATACCTAGTAGGAGAGGCTATTGCACATGCAGACAATTCAACAAAAATTATTTATCATGTTCTTCCTACCCAATTGGTCAAGAAAGCTAACACATAATTCATTAAAATCGTATTTTATTTGACTATTTTCCTTCAGTGTGCCAAATATTTTTTAAATGTCCAAAAAAGTGTGATAAGTTACTGAGCCAGCTATAGTTAAAAAGAAAATAAGCAAAAGGAAAATAAACAAGCACAATCCCTTATTTTGTGTATTTTGAATACATTTGTAAATCAGTATTCATAAGGAATCAAATGCTGTGAAAAGGTATCTTCTGAAAATCAAATAGAATAACATAGAAGAGAGCAGTGTATGCAGCAGTAGCAAAGTGGATAATTTATCTCTTAGAGAAAAGACTTCAGCTTATATCGTGCTGAGCCTGCCAAGCAGAGGACTATTTGGAATGGTATTTTGGGGGTGTGCACTGTTTCATTAAGAAGTAAGTGGGAAGCAACTAAGTCATTTAAATATTCCAAATTAAACATTTCCATAACATTTTTAAGTAAAAAAATGAATCCAATTGCAGCAATTTTCAAACAATAGAGAGGCTATTGAATTTCTGTTAGAATCTTCAAAAGGACAAATTTGAGTTATTCCACAATATAATTTGCATAAAAATGTAACAATGACATTGATGTTTATAAAGAGCATCAAATTATGTCAAAGCACAATACAACTTTCTGATGGCTCCACTTTCTTTAATAAAACACATCTGATTCCCAATTATTATTTATAACATGCAGCTTCCTTCTGTGAAGATAGCACTCCAACCAATTAAGAGCATTTCTTTCAGCCATATACACTGGAGCTTTTCAATCAACAAAATGAGTCCACTGAGGGAAAGACTTAAAGAATTATAAACAAAGCTGATGTAAGAAAATGTTTTAAAGGGCTAAAACCAAGTCATTAAGCACTTTGTGTATAGCTGTGATGATGAATGCAATGTACAAGGCAAGGGAATGAATTCTGCCGCCCTGCTTCAAAATCACATTTGCATACATCAGAATATCGATTAACTGTTCTGCAGCTTCCATATATATGTCTCTGGATTTTCCCCAACTTTCATTTTCCATCTCTCTAGCAGTCATCAATATTTATTTACTGGCACAGTAGTAATTTTAGGAGTTTGTTTATGTTTTTGAAATGTTTAAACATTATTGTTTCTTATATGTCAATTTCTGTGGCAATCATAAAACCTTCTCTTCACATTAGAACTTTTACAAAGGAAATATGAAACCTAGTATATACTGCTATTTAACATCTTTTGATTTTTAAAAACATCAATCAGAGGATTTTCTTTATGTATTTTTTTAACTACTTTTACTATTTTTCTCGTTGTAAGTGTTTTAAGTTTTATTAGTGAGACCATGTATCAGTGCTTCTGTCTCTCTGATGATTCATTTCTCTCAAGTTTGTGAAGAAATACTTAACATTTAGCTAAAATCTTCCCTTGTATTCAATCCCGTAGGTACTCACCTGTCCTGGCCTGGCATTTTCACATACAAAAGTGTCGTAGAACACAGCAAATTGTGGGGCATTGTCATTAACATCTAAAATTCTCACAAAAACAGCCACACGGGTAGTCTCTTTGGGATTATCTAGAATAGGAGAAGGACAATTTTGTTTAGGAAGACACATTTGTGAGTTAGATTTCATTTATACAGGCATCTTGTGGCTATTAAGTGCCCACATACAAATAAGCATTGCGTTCATTCTACTAACATAATGAGCAAATGCAATAAAGAAAATGGCTGCAGAGCCTAATTAAGTAGCCATGAATTCAGTTATTACTTGACACAGGAGTACTATTATTATTTTGGAGAATCAAGTTAGAACCACAAGCCAATATAATTGGATTCATATTCTATTTGTGTCCTTCCCGTTCAAATACACACAGGAATAGATATTTATTAAATTCTTATTATTCATTATTATATCATTTATTTATTATTATTTATTATTCATTATTATATCACCTATTTTTTGGATGAAGAATTAGTTTTAAATAAATTAGTAACTGATGTTACTAATTCCTAAGTCGTAGTTGTAATAATGAAACAAACCTCCCGTCAACTACTTTTACATTGAAACCTATCCCAATGGCTAATTTCAAATCTTCTTTTTAAAATCTTAAAACATTGCTACGTATTTTACAAGTAGATAGAAAATTCACAATGAAATATAAAGGTTCTTTTTTTACTTCATATAGTTATTATGGGTACTATTTCAATAATCTAGCCTGATTTTGCATAATGATTTATTGTTTCCAAATTACCTCACTGATACGGAAGGACACATTAGTTATATACTTTTTGTTACAAAAGCTAAAATTTGAGCATCAAATTTTTGCATAGAAAGATGAGTTTTCAAATTGTTTTGATTTGTAAATGATATTTAAGGACATAACTGCCTCTTTGTTTTGCTAAGCTTTGAATAACAACTTTGTGTATGATTTAATTGCACTGCCTTCATTATGGATTTTTCTAGGCACTGAGTGATGTCTGAAAGTGTGTTTACATTTTAAATTAGGGTTATCTTCATCAGTGTTTATGACATCAATTTCTCAGTCTTGAATAAAGTTAAACTTTTTTGTGAACTTTAACACAGTGAAGCTGAAGAGCAATATAGGAGGAGAAAGGGGATAATTAGCTGAAAACAAAACGATGGCAGACGAGGAGAGGGACAGGAGCAATGGATTAAATAGTCTCTACCAGTTTGGGTTATGGGTAATATCATTTGCCCTTGTAATGTTTCTATGGACTTCTTAATTCTATCTAAATAATTTCTATATACAAAAGTAAAATACAATAACATACAATATATTTTAGAGAGTATATCATTACCTGAAAGAATTAACACCTGATCTTGTTCTCTTTACCTAATTGCACTGCTAATAAAATAATGAAATTAGCACTTTTTAAAAATAATATGTAAGAATTTATTATTCATCTGGAATATACTTACAAGGCTAAAATAGTTTAAAGGAAGACAGAATTCTAAGACCATTTGAAGTCTGTTAACCTTTCCTTCCTTTCTCCAAGAGGTCATTTAAAACACATTCTCTTTCTTTAAGACTCCTTTTAACTTACTTCAGTCTTCTTAACCCACATAGATTCATTCATTTGTCATGTTTCATGTCCCATTGGGTGGTATATTGTTATCCACACGCTGGAGCATCAGGTGGTTAAGAGTTCAGGCCTTGGATTCAAGCTGAGCTGGTTTTTTTAGAGACAGCGTCTCACTTTGTCACCCTCCGTAGAGTGCTGTTGTGTCACAGCTCACAGCAATTTCCAGCTCTTGGGCTTAGCCGATTCTGTTGCCTCAGCCTCCTGAGTAGCTGGGACTACAGGTGCTCACCACAATGCCTGGCTATTTTTTTGTTTGGCTGGAGCCGGGTTCGAACCCGCCACCCTCATTAGATGGGGCTGGCGCTCTACTCACTGAGCCCACAGGCACTGCCCACGCTGAGCTGTTTTGATTCTCAAGTCCACCATTCATTCATTGTGTTACTGTAGCCAATTTACTCTACCTCTCCAATGCTTCAGTTTACTCAATACGAATAAAAGTAGGTCCTCCAATATATATCATAGATTTATTTGGAAAATTATAAGCTAAAGTATAAAAGTTCTTTGAAAATTTCAGTTTGATGATTAGTGCTCAACAGTCCTACCATCACCGTCATCTTCATTATCACTTTTGTATCTTCTCCATTTACTTATGTCCCTTAAGAGCTTATGCTCTTTCAAACCACACAGCACAACCATGAAATAAAAATGTGTTAAGTAGCTTTTCTATGGTTCATGAGTCTGAAAAGGGGTGTATTTGGGAAGTGAAGAGGACAGAAAAAAAGCAGAAAAATGCTATCCCATTATTTGTCTACCTGCAGTACTCAAACTATTTGCTGCTAGCCAGAGGCATGATGCTCACTTACAGATGGACCTTCTATCCCTCTTTGCTTATTGTGGTGGAGAGGAGTAGGAAGGCCTGCTTCTCCTGTATATTCTAGACTGTGCTTGTTAACCTGCTTACATAGTGAGTGGACATACACAAAATATTTTCTTTCAGTAGCAAGCCTTGACATAAAAATAACTCCTGTTGGTAGCAACACACATTCTAAGTACGCCACCAAAGCCAAAAGAGAGAAAAGTCTTATCTCTAAGAAAATTGCATCGTCAGCCCCTTCCCTAACACAATATGGAGATTCTCCAGTCTCTTTACAAATAACTCTAAGGCTGTTCAAATCAAAAGCTAAATCCACAGGGATGAAGGTGCTTTGTAAAGCGCCAGGCCTGGAGTCAACTATTCAAAAAACGGTGCTTACCCTAATCTTGTTGCTGGCAGATGTTGCAGTTTATGTATAAATAAAAGTATAAAGCATCCCGAGGAGGAATCACACAGAATAACAGCGAGCATGTATTTACCACCTGAATCGCCATCAGAGTCCTTCGGGGAAACTACTGTAGCAAGAGCGGATTAGTAATAAAGGATCTTAAAATGTATGTCCTAAGGTGAAGCATGCTTTTGCACCCATAGGCTTTTTCATAGCACCAAATACAAAAAATTCAAATCATTATGTAGAAGTCCCAGCCATTAGAAAGATGTAACTTTTTTTTTTTTTTTTAACCTGTTTAGGGTAAGAATTTGCACTAATGAGGACTAGGAATTGATAATGGAATCCTTTAGTCATAAACTTTGCTCTACTGTCCTCAGAATATATTGCAATGATTATAGTTCCATTTTCAGGGATGGGGAGGGGAACTCTTTGGTTTTTATAACAAATGTGTTCTAAAATCCCAAGTGTATTATTAAATCATTGATTGTGACCGTAATTTTAGTTGTTTCTGTTTCTGTTCCACACATGGCACTGTGAAGTATTTTTTAATTTCTTTCTTTCTTCTTTCTTTCTTTCTTTCTTTCTTTCTTTCTTTCTTTCTTTCTTTCTTTCTTTCTTTCTTTCTTTCTTTTTTTTAGAAGCAGAAAAAGAGAAGTTATTCCATGGTATAATGCACTAAATTACTGGGAGCCATTTGATGTGCTATATTGCTATGGAATGTAGACCGAATGATTAGAGACAAGGCCTGGGCACACACTGATGACCAGTACACTTACATGTCATTTTGCTGTGCTCAGGGCTTGGTGTATAATACAGCATAAAAGCAGTGCTTAAAGACTAGGAGTAACCGTTCTCCGTATCCTGTTTCCCTGTCATCCTCTTTGCATTTAATACCCAGAACAGCATAATGGGCCCCTGACTGCTTGTAGTGTGGCAGGTAGGCATTTTCAGTAGTTTCTCCAGAGATTGATTTCATTTAAGGGCCCAAAATAGGTTTAGATCTTAAAAAGAAGTAATTGCCTTAGCTTTTTACAGAATCGTAATTACTTCAACTAGCTTTAGAAGTTAAATTTCTCAAAGCATCTGAAATGGAAAATGCATTCCAGGCTCACTGGGCTTGAATGAGGACCTCGAATCCAGCAGGGAGCATAATCATGGTTCTGAAATGACCAGATTGGATCATGTTGGCTGCATCTAACTATGGAGATATGGATACAGACATAGAAATAAAATCTTTCTTTAAAAGAAAAACTCAAAAAACTTTAGTTAGCCTGAAAAGGCACAGCCATTTATATCTCACTATGGGGAGAAATGGATTATTTAGGTTTAATCTGTATTCAGAGGCAGATTTCAGGAAAAAATAGCTAAATCTACTACTTTATCTCAGCCTTTGAATTCATTGTTGATGATCTGCCTAACCTAGTTCCGTCCTTTTGACACACTTGGTGATTCAGCCTCAATGCTTTACCTTCTAAAACCTTTAAAGATTACTTCAAATAACTTGACCTTGGTAAGTGTGAATTCAGCTTAGTATTTCAGATCTGGAATTTGTGGACTTAGTCTCTCACCATGATTCACTCCCTAATTAATGCTACTTTTTAGAATAATTCAAGACTTGCTCTAGTCCATGTACAGGACTAGAGCACAAAACGTGAACAGGTGTGCAGGTGCGTGTGCGGCCAGACAGTGGGGCAGTGAATTGAGCAGGTGTGCAGAGTTTCACTCTTAGAGGGTCTCAGCCCTGGCTCATGCTCTTCTATTGCCATCTGAAATATCTTATTTTTTATTAACATGAGGCTGGCATTTTCATTTTCCAAAAAACTCCACTGATTATGTAGCTAATACTATGTATGGACAAGAACTTCACAATTCGAGAAGAGATAGATACGGTTTTGAATGTAGGTTCTGCCGATTTCTAGTTGAATTCAATGTTATAAATTTAGAATGGAATTAAATATTGATTCTAAATGAATCATATCAAAACCCAGTTTTGCTATTCTCTATTTTGTTACTGAAATCCTCAGAACCTTACTACTTCTCTGTTAAATGCAAATAATAAGAATATTGTCAGGAGAAAATAAATTTAAAAACTTAGAATGCTACCTGGCACATATAATTAATGTTAACTATGATTACTGATATATTCTTTGGCCACTTCATGTGTAAAAGAGAAGTAATAGTGTCTATCTATAGGTTTGTTGTTAAGATGAGATGGTTCAATATGCACCCAGAATTCAGCATAAATCATAATTCATAGTTTCCATGCGGCAATTTAATACTTTTAATTTTTCTCAAATGATAACACCTTTAGTTCATAATTACAGCACATTTTTATTGGTTAATATTAAATGTAGATTTATAGATGCTGGTGGTAAAATACATCACCCCAAATTGTGTCCCTTTGGTACAAGGATTATTTTGAGCTGAAGGCAATTTAGAAAAAAAATGCCTTTAGCTCAAAATAATCCTTTTTGAGAGCAAGTGTATGAAGTAGTCTCTGACCCTTTTTCTTCCTGAAAAAAAGAAATAAAACCCTCATATGGAAGATATCCTTCCTATACCAAGGAAAAATAATAGAACAAAAGGAACATTCTTATCAGCAAAGATTGGAAATTGAAGCCGAGAAAACTCTACACAAACAGACCTCGTTAAAATAAATATTTTCTATATTTACCCTCCATATATATATATATATATATATATATATATATATATATATATATATACACTTTCCCACAATTGCCTCTCTTTGTCCATCCTGCATAAAAACACTTCCTTGGTCTTCCTTATTTGGGCTTCTGTGTTGCATAAAATTTAAACTAAATAAATGGGTCTCTTTAATGCCAATTTAATTATTACCCAGCCAAAAACCAGCAGCAGAAACAGGTAAAATTTTGTTTCTTCTACAATACCTATAGACACAGGAAATAATGTAAAAACATTGAAGGTGTTGAAAAGTCTTTTAAAAGCTCTGATTAAAATTACCATTCATGTGAAACATGTGAAACAGTGTTGATTCTTTAAAAAAAAAAAAAAAAAAATTACCATTCATGTGTGCAGTGTGAACAAATTATTTTAACATAAGTTATAACCTATGAATATATGTTGAGATATATGAATAAAGTACATATATTATATATATAAGTTAAGTATATGTTATATACATGAAATTCATCTTACTGATTTCAGCAGCTATAACAGTAAGATTGTGCCATTGAGATAGTTCACGGTCAAGCGGTTTTGACGTATAAAGTGATCCATTTCCAGAATGTATGTTAAAGATCCTGTCAAGGTCAGTATGCCGATCCAAGGAAAATCTGAATGCAGAGTAGAGAAAAATACATGGAAGTATTATTAATGTCATGAATTGGTGGAATGTGCTGAACACTCACACACAAACATGCATCACTGATAATTGCAGGAAATAAGACAGTACTGAACTATTAATAAAATATGGATTATTTAATTGATTTATCAGCATCACACATACTCACTCCC
The DNA here is from genome assembly GCA_963574355.1 of Loris lydekkerianus. Taxonomy (NCBI): domain Eukaryota; kingdom Metazoa; phylum Chordata; class Mammalia; order Primates; family Lorisidae; genus Loris; species Loris lydekkerianus. Next base: position 14,973 of record CAUYPK010141162.1, on the reverse strand, counting down.
CAAAGCATCAATAGGCACCTTGCCATGCATTGAGATGTTAGTCTTCAAATGTTTATGTTATTAAAATAATTATTTATTGGCCTGCACATTCAACTGACCTCAATGCATTTGGCCACAGGTGATAACATTACCCATTGACTTTATTTGAGGATGGTATTGAAGAAAAACTGTAAGGCTGTATTGCACAAGATAATTCCCAAAAGCTGTTTTTTGTTGTTGTTGTCATTAGTGAGAAAACTGTATAGTTTAGCTTCATCAGTGTAGTGAAGCCTACTAAACACCATGAAGTTATTCTGGGCTTCATGGTAGCATCTGTTTCTTAGACAAATGTATCATTATAAAATGTATAACTTTTAACTCAGGATTGTTTAAAAATAGAAAATTTGGGGGTATGAGTTTTATATATCTGTATCAAATAAATTCTATATGTATTTCTAAATAACAAACTAGGATGCAAACTGATGGTAAGTGCAGCATTGAATGCCATTCTAAAGTTAACACTAGGTTTATCAATTTCACTGATGAGGTTGAAGTAAATCTCATTATCGTTACCAAATTACATGTTTTATCATTCACAAATAAAGCAAATGCTTGTATCCCTACACATAGAATAGTTCTCAAATTCCACCACAAGCTGACAAAATTATTTTACTACTGAAAGACACAACATAAAATTCACCTCCTCCTTGTAGTCTTTCGTGATTATCTAAAAACGTTGATTGTTTCCCTCCATCATAAAGCATCTTGTACCACCCACACTTATATTTGCCACATTATATTAGGAATTCATTTCATATCACATTTCAAACAGAAAATAGAACATGAAAATACCAAGCCCTATATGATACTAGGTACTCAATAAATATTACTTAATGCTCATACTGAATCTTCTTCCTTAATGGATTAACTGCTTGAGAAACATGTTGATATCTGATATGGTGTTCTGCAAATATTTGTTAAATGAAAGTAAGAATGACCGAATTCTTTGGCATTTTAACAAATTATTGGTTCCCTTATTTCTGTGGAAATATGAGATAAAGTTGCAATATGCAAATAAACCATGCATCCCTGACATTTACAAATCCATTTCATGTGTGTTTTTCTTAATCATTTCTTGTTATTCAGAGAAATAATGACCAAATTTAGATTATGTGACCTTATCTGAATGATACACAGAGATCACAGCTCTTCTTTCCAATAAAATTTGAAAGTATAATTATGTTCTTCTATTCTCTATTGTCAACTTTTGTGTATTAACTTTCATTTTCCCCTTTAAAATTATTTCCATAGCACCATTTAAGCAAATCTTTTTGATTATTGCATTAATGCTATTCGCAACAATATGGCTTAATTTGCATTTATGATGCATCCCAACAATACACTGGACTAGTAAAGTTATTTTATTTCTTTGAATATATGTGTGTATATAATATCAAAAGAGTAACATCCAATAGCATTCATTTCCACATTCCACATCAAGTTAATACAAAGTATATAACAACCTTAATTAACAATGAAGTCATTAATTATGCATACTTTCCTCCTGATACCTAGACCTGTGTCCTCAATATTTCATTTTAACTTATTTTATTTTATATATTCAAAGATATATTTTTGACATATAATAACCATCAGTCTATAGGAGGAAGCAAATCTAATTTTTTGTATGAAGAAATATCTTGATATGCAATTTAATGAAGCTAGTTGATATTAATTTGTCACCAATATTTTTTATTTTTTCAATAATTCATTTTAAAAATCTAGAGCATAGAGCACACCCTGCTTAAGTCAGTTAGAATCTCTCCCGAGGAAATTCTTGACAATTAGTTAATAGGGAAAATTAATTGCATATATTCGTTCTATAAAAGCTTCAAGGAAAAAAAAAGTCCAAGGAATGAAGCAATTTAGATGGAGATAAATGAATTGGGGAGGAGACATTTATGGTAAAGTCATTCTGGCAGACAGAACTCTACATGTGACCACACTCATGCTTCCTCTGCCAAGATGTAGCCTGTGATGCTGGGTGTGAATAGAAGAAAACATACTTTGTAAAATTACATCAATAAAAGAGTAATTTATATATACACATAAAAGACATGACTTGACTGAGGAAATGGCAGACTCTACAGAATTTTTAACTTAAGTCTAGCTGGAGTCTCATGCACATGAAATTGGAGGTTCCCTACATGTGTATCCGCATATAATGAGAGTAGAGTGTGGCAGAAATGGCAGAATAACCACCTGAACTCACACCTGAACAGCTTATGTGGATCAATGGGAAAATAAAATCAGCCTTCTGAGATCTGAGAAAACAATTGAAATCCAAAACATGTGATGGAGTAACAGATTAAAGAAAGCATTCGTTCTGATGTTCAATGTCGTGTGCAGATATCTGCATTTATTAAAAATAATAGAAAATGACAATGACAATTTTGCGTCTTTATGTGTCTTATGTCATATGTTTTCAGGCTGCCATAAAAAGGAAAAGCAAAAAATATATAGAAATGATTCTAATCTTTCTGAGATAGTTTTGAAATAATAATAATAATAAAGAATAAAAATAAAACAAAAAGAAAAAAGCTTGCCACTTTGAGGGCTGTAGTATAAGGCGAGTTTCTACAAAAATAACATAATCATGGTACAGCCTTTTAATCACTTTTTTTTTTTTCCACTGTAAAACTTCTCTCCCACAACCTCACATATCACAGGGTAACTTGAAAGCACAAAAACAGTGATTTCGTTGCACTGTAAACACACAGTTGACATAGTGCCCTTGATCTTTACCAGGGGTCAGAGCAGCAAACACTTCAAAACAATCAGATCACATAAGCCAGGTTTCAGCCTGAGGGCAAACAAGAAAAGAGCAAACTGGGCAGCTGACCCAGGCCATCCCCAGTAATTCACCCGAAACACTGGGCTCTCCCATTGCGTACACATCTCATGGAGAGACCCTGGTATTTTTCAGTGTGTTAAATACTTTCGATATGATTTCATATCCCCTATATGTATTGAACTTCCATTCCATTTCATTTTAAACTTAGGCATAATTACCTAATGGGGCTGGAAATAGAATCAGGGTCCCTTGCCATAACAGTACCAATAATTGTGCCCACTTCAATATCTTCATGAACCTCAAAGAGGTAGGAGGATCTGCTAAAAACAGGAGGTTCGTCCACATCTTCTATTGAGATTTTCACTATTGTGGTGTCCTTAAATGGTCCTAGGTAATAAAAACGTGGATCCACGTGGGTATTTTCTGCTTCGACCTTCAGAGTGTAAAGTCTTCGGCTCTCATAGTCTAGTGGCTGAATAAAGAAATAAATCATCAAATTAGAGTGAGGCGAATTCGATGATATGCTTCCTCCAAGTTACAGTATGTTTTTTTTTGTGTGCAGTTTTTGGCTAGAGCCAGGTTTGAACCCACCACCTCCAGTGTATGGGACCAGAGCCCCTACTCCTTTGAGTCACAAGCGCTGCCCTACTGTACAATTTTTAAGTCCTGCTTAAGTTCTATAAAGTTGTTAATTAGTTATAAATTAAAAAGTAATGCAAATAATAATATAATATTTATCTACCTTTTAAGATTCAGCTTTTACTTTTTATATGTTGAAAATGTAATACTTTGGAACATAGAAAAAATGAGATTTTAAACCTTGGAAAAATTGAGGTGGCTATTCATGAGATGGTAACTATCTACAAAAAATAAGCTGATGAATTTTGTATGTGCATGGACTGAGGTATTGGCGAGTGCTAAATTTTTCTGAGCAAAATAATTCAATTATCTCTCAAAATTTATGTTGTGATAGTTCCAATGTAATAGGCTTGTAGGATTATATAAACTTGGGAAATCTGAACACTGGCATAAAACTTTCAACAGTTAATATGAAACATTCAAGATCAGAAAAACCTTATATGATGATAAAAGAGAAAACTTTTCATAGTAATATGGTAATTAGGCTATGTTATGAAACAGAAAGGTGAGGTACTTGATACAGTTTAACTTTCACAACTCAACTATAAAATCAAGTATCTCACCTCTCACCTCCTTTAAAACATTCTGTTAACAGTTAAAAGACATTGTTGGCTCAATCTTCTTTTTTATCCTGTGAAACATCAAATTCTATTTGCATTACTTTTGCTACCTGGTCATGAAGAACAAGATGGTTGCTTTGCCATTTGCTGGTCACTGTCTATTTAATAGTGGCTGTGTGCCATGTGCTTTCCCCCCAAAAAAATCTCAGGATAGTTTTATTATTGACCAACACCTCAGTGATTACTTTGTGCCTGACATTCATTTTAATGTGCCTTCCTTGTATCTCCTCATTATGGTACTGAACTGATTCTACGGCAAATAACTAGTTACCTTTAAATTATATCACTGAGCATATGTTATCAGAAATAACTAGTTACCTTTAAATAACAGTAACTACCTAGTTACCTTTGAATTATATCACTATACTATATGTTATAGAAAATATGTTACCAGAAAATATTTAATTTACATAGCAGAAGGGAAAATGTGAACAATTGCATTATCTTCCAATCTATGCCATCCCTTTTATTAGTAACTCTAATTATTGATTCCTACATCTTGATGGATAGCTCGGTACTTTTTATGTACTGTGATGATGTATTGCTGTCATTAGCTATTAGCTATATTTTAAGTAAGCAATGTTTTTATGATGGGCTTTTATTAACATAACTCAGCAATACAATCACACATATATTAACTTGCCTTTTTTACACTTTGTAAAATCTTGAGATTTCACGTTTTGCATGACAAAAATAATGATTAAATGCTTACGTCCTTTTTATTTATTTGCCAATGAGATTTTTGAACACGATAGTGATATTTCTTAATAGATAATGCAGGAGTGGAGATGTTTAGGGGTATTGACGCTGTGCACCTTTTTCACAGTTATGATGCCTTCCTGTGTGTCCTTCTCGGTTATGATGTCAAACATGTCAGTTCCATCACCGTCAATAATGCGGTATTCTACTTCGGCATTTTTCCCAGTGTCAGCATCAGTTGCTTTTACACTTCCAATGGCTGTGCCGACTGGAGAGGATTCAAGAACCCGGAGATGGACAGTATCTGTAAAGTATAAAGAAAAGGAGAGAGAGAGAGAGAGAGAGAGAGAGAGAGAGAGAGAGAGAGAGAGGAGTATAATAAACAGATTTCTTATATACATTACTTTTATATACCATTTATAAAAGTAAAAAGTGTATAAGTTTAATCACTAGATTAGATATTGACTAACGTGTTGAAATCACATAATATGGACACCGTTACATTAAGTTCTAGAAACAAGAAAATGGGAACTTTGGAAGCTTTGCTCTGAGTGTATTGAGAATAATAGGAACGAACTCCTAATACTATCATATGTACCTGTGTGTGTTTATACAATCACAAACCACAGCGTATATGGTAAATGCTTCTATTTAATGGTTTTTAATATGCTACATTCAGTTATTTACTACTCTACTGATTTCATCTATTAAAGCAGAACATTACAAAATCCCATGAAATCAGGCATAATGAATAGCAATTCTCTTTCTCTTTGTGACACCAGAAACCAAGGATAGTCTGTGGGAGAGATATAAAGATGCCCTTCACAGTGTCGGGGCAAAAACACTAAGTTCTGACAAATTCCCCTTCATTACAGAGCGAAACAAAAATTTATCTAAGCCCTTGGTATACCTAGAAGTGCTAATGAGATTTATGTTTTAGCATCTGATTATAAACTACATATTTCTGACAGATTAATCGACCTGAAGAATGCTTCTGATTATAGCACCTTCTTGCATAAACCTTAAGTAATTGTCCTTAGTATATATAATAAAGTCCAGGCCTCTTAGCCAGTCATGATCTAGCCTGAGTATATTTTTTCCTATATTTCCTATTTTACTTTTAGCCACTTCCATGGAAGATTTGCACCAGACTGGACCTTGCAAAATTTTCTAGGCAATATCTAATTTGTTATATCAATTTTTATATTTTCCTCATGCAACTTCCCTCCCATAAAAATCCTTTCTCATTACCCTCATATAATGCTAATTCAGTTTACTAAATCCAATAAGATGGCACTGTTAAGGGATGTGCATTTTAGAAGTTAAGGCAAGCCAAGGTGAGAGGCTTCGGAAGAAACGAGCCTATTGATTTCCGGTACTCAGAAATCTACCCCCTAGACCTGTAAGAGAATAAACTTGTCCCACCAAAGTCTGTGGGACTTCGTTGTGGCATCCCTAACGAGTGCAGGCTGGCACTTGAATTCACTCGGTTTTGGAATCATTTCCTAAGAGACATCATTAACACTGAGTTTCCGTCACATCACAGTTTGTCTAATAGCCTATATTGTTCTATGTCTTCATTCCATCCATCTCTGGTAATGCGCTGGTGAAAGCGATTCTCCATTCATTCCTTTGTTACTGTTTTACTGCCTCTCTTTGCCTTTGCTGCTGCTTGTCTTTGGAATACATGTACCCTGGATGTTCCCATAGCTCCTTTTCTTGTTTCCTTCAGGTGTCTGCTCAACTGGGAAATGAAGCTTTCGTTAATAGCCTAACTGAAAATAACCTTAATGAAAATAGCACTCCCAGTCACTCTTCTAATCAATTGCCATTGCTAGGCATTATATTATCTACTTACACATGTGTATGTAGCATAAGAAAGTAATAGGAAAAGGCAATGGAAACCCAGTGTATTTTTGCACCAGTATATTCCCATTGGGTCCCTTTGATCATAGTATCCACTATATAAGAATTTTTATGTTGGATGAATTATTTGTATATTGCATATTGGATAAAAGCTTCTTAAGGCATTTACTAGCTCTTGTGCTTGGACAAATCCAATCAATTCTAAAAGACTCTTAGTCCACCCTGCAGGCCTGGTACCCCTTTGAAAACATCAATTTTATCGATAATTACTCAGTGTTTTAAACCTCTTGATTGCTTTCATTGTAGTCAGAATAAAATAAAATATCCATAGGCTGGTCCTTCATAACTTAGTCCCTCTGTCCTGTCAGTCTGTTGACTAACACCGAGCTCTTCTGGATCTTTCTTACATGCCTTTCTTATTGTAAGACATTTTCTGTCCTTATGAAAGATTTTCCATACAAGTCTGCCTGGCGTCTGCATACTCTTCTTTATGACCTAGTCCTGTTTCACTATGATTTTGCTTGAATTCATTTGGTTTATAAAGTCAAGTAAAATCTGATTTCTGCTAAAATCTTCAGCACCAGATAATAATAATATGCTTTGTATTCTTGAATCTAGGGCATGCATGAAAAGCAGCCATGCTGATTTTTTAAAAATTAATGATCAGTTAACCAAACAAAAAATTATAAATGTATGAAATATGTAACAAAAAATACAAAAAGATGAATGATTTTATTCATATAAAACTTGAACGCACCATATAGAGAATATAAATTATTTTCAAGCAGCCATGAAGCATTTAACTCAATCTGATCAAATACTAAGCTATTGGCAAGTCTGAATAAATTTTAATAAACTACGACCTACTAAGTTCTCTGACCATGTTAAAATGAAGGTAGAGTTTAGTCCAAAAAAAGATAGACTCAAATCATCATAGTGTTGAAAATGAAAATTAAAAAAAATTAATAATAACTCTATATGGTTAAAAATGGTGATACATTTGAATACCGAAAAAGAAAGCAACAAACCACCCACTACTGAAAAGTAATGAAAAGCAATTAAAATATGTGAGGCAGAGAAAATAGTACTAAATAGAGAAGATAATTTATGATTTGATGTGGTTATATCTGGGTGTAGGAAAGAGATGCTAAAATCAATAAGCTAAGCATTAAACATGGCATACTAGAAAAGAAAAACATTATAATGACACACCGAAAGAATAAGAGGACATAATAAAGATGACAAAAGTTAATGAAGTTGAAAACAAAGACACCTAAAAGAAAATCAAAATTCCAAAAGTTTTTTTTTTTGTTTGTTTTGTTTGTTTTTAAGGCTCACAATATGAACATGTATCTGGCAAGATTGTTCACAGAAAGGAGAGAAATGGTGAAAAGGAATAGCAAGAATTTGACAAAAAGGGAATGTAACTGCAGATAATATCAAAATTGTGAAGGTTAGAGAATGTAATGAGCACTTAAAGGTCAGTAAAACTGAATATTTAGCTGTAGTGACTAATTTTAAAAAAATAATAAAAATTATACCAAAAGCTGCTAAAGAAGAAGAATAAAGCATAGTTTAAAACGTTCTACTCTTCCCTCCCAAATACAGTGAGCTAGAATAGTTCTGATGGAACATTTATGCAACAGAATATTCTGCTCTTCTGCAAAGTCTTCTGGAAAAAAAAGAAAAGATGTAACTCTTTTCTAAATTATTCTATAAGATCAATATGTCCCAGATACAAATAATAAAACAAACAAACAAACAAGAAAAGAAACAAGAAGTAATCACTTTTCTATTAACTAAATTTTTTATTTCTGTCAGATTTCACCAGCTGTTCCATTAAAGGTCACTCTTTTCCAGAAATGTCACTTTGCATTCAAATGTCCTGCTTCCTTACCCTCCTTCCACCTGTGAGAGCTCTTTAGTATTTTTCTTTTTGTCTTCTGTGACTTTGACCCTTCTGAACAATTCTGGCTTATTTATTTTGTAGAACGCCTTTCAATTTAGTATTTTATCATTAGTAGTAGTATTCATTCATTCAATGTATTTTATCATTAGTTATGGTTACACGTTTTTGTCAAGGTTATCACAGAAGTGGTCTCTCCTTTTCAGTGTATCATACGGCGTTAGGGAGTGTGCAATGCCAATATGTCTTATGACTGATGATATTAACCTTGATCAACTGGTTAAGGTGTTTCTGACAGTTTTCTCCATTGTTGCATTAATAATTTTTTCTTCAAAATTAATACATATTTTGAGGGAAATACTGTGTATGCAAATATCCTGTGTCTTCCTAACCATTTACTCACTGGGCTGGGTGGAGGGGCTCGTGTAGGTAATCCCACCATTTGGGAAGCTAAGGCAGGAGATTGCTTCAGCCCAGGAGCTAGAGACCTGCTTGGACAACATAGCAAGACCTCTCTTCTGCAAAAAATTTAAAAAATATACTGGGCATGGTGGTGCATGCCTGTAGTCCTAGCTGACTGGGACACTAAAGCGGAAGGATCATGTGAGCCTTGGAGTTTGAGGTAGCAACCAGCTATGATATCAACACTGTACCCCAGCCTGAGCAACAGAGTGAGAACCTGTCTCAAAAAAAAAAAAATATATATATAATAATAATAATAATAAAATTAAATAAAAAAAGAAAAGAAAGAAACTTCCCATTAATTTTAACATCAATTGGTGACCTTGCCTGCAATAATTAATACTATGGTTTTCTAATGGTGATTTTCAATTTTCTTCATTCAGTTCCACATTTATTATTTGGAATTCTGTAAGAAAAAAGTGTCCTTTATCTACCATTGATTGTTATTTATTATTTACCTATATCAATATAGACTCAAGGACATTTATTTTATTCTATGTATTAGAATTCATTAATATGATCATTTTTTCTTTGCTATATGTTCTTACATATTTACTCCTTGGCTAGGTTTTTCAGGTTGGCTCTGGAGCCTTTTCAATATTCCTCCACCATTCTTTTAGCAGACTTTCTTAATTTCTGGAATCAGAAAATGCTGCAAATTTATCTTTTATTTTTTCTACCCAAGTCCAAAAATCAGCTATGTTTCCAAGTAGTACTGGTTTCTTTTTATTTTCTCTCTCTTTTTTTTTTTTTTTTTTTTTTTTTTCAGTTTTTGGCCAGGGCTGGGTTTGAAACTGCTACCTCCAGCATATGGGGCCAGTGCTCTACTCCTTTGAGCCACAGGCACCCCCTGTATTGGTTTCTTTTATTGAACAAAGAACTATATGTTTTAATAGTGCATTATTCAGAAATCAATTAAAATATAACTCTTGCTTTATAATGTATGAATGTGTCATAAATCCAAAAGGAAAGTAACTATTTGTAATTTTAGAAAGAAATATAATTATGTCTTTCATATAAAATTTTAAGAAACAATGTTATTGTCTTTTAATGTGTTGATTTATGTCTAGAGATAAAATATCCATATCCTTCAAAAGATATTTTAAGTGCTATGATTTATAATATTAGCATTTAAGATCTTTTAGCCTAAAAGAAAATTCTCTACAGGAATAGAATAAAAGTATTTATTATAAAACGGAAACATTATACTATTAGAACAGATTACACATAACTTGATTTATAAGTTCATATTTATAAAGGAGTTGTACATTTTTGTTGTAACTTGTTGCTGAAAAAAGCCTAAAATTCCATTACACTGGCTTGAAGGAAAACCCTAGACCCAAATGCTGGTCACCAGCACCAATACTTTTACACTAACATAAACTATGTTATTTTGGAGATTTGTTGTTTCTAAGTCCAAATAATTGAATAAAAAGTGAGATTACTCTTTCTAAGACAGAAATTAAGTGAGATGTCAAAGATCAGCAGGATTGTAGAAAAGTACAAGGTAATCAATCAACTTGCTTCCACTGGCCAACATTCTAAAATCTGATCATCAATAAGGGAATAATAATTTAGTTAATTAAAATGGGTTTGGTTTCTGGAAGTGGAAACTAGATAATATAGTTAAACCTTTTATCTGAAAAGCAATATTTGTGGACTATAGGTAGAGACAGAAATGGGCGTATGAAGAGAGATACACAAGCCCCGAATTGAAGAGACATGCAAACCTAGAGACCTAAATGGGAACCTAAAAGCCCTTTTGGCCTGAGGATATTTGACATTTTCACAAAAGTGACCTTCATTTCTATGGCCTCTGGAAGCAATCGGAACAGAGACCAAAGCTCAGGCAATCTACCAAGTGGTTACTCAAGCAGCAAATAGACTCCACAATAAACTAAAACTCAAGAGCCCTGTGCTAGGATAAGGGTGATCTAGACGAAAGCCACCCTAGACAGTATTTTAGATACAGAGACTGACCCCAGATAATTTATACTTCTGTAAACATAGTGCAACTTTAACGTCAGGGAGCAGATGACACTAAACATACATAATGGACGAGTGATGGGTCAGGATCACTTGAGGGAGAATCAACATACTGACAAGAAAATCAGAGTTTATCCTGCCAGGAAGGGTTCTTCCTGGCTGCCTCGCCCCATACCTTTCTCCCTCACTTGCGCCTTGTACAAAAATGAGAAACATGAAAAGCTCTGGGAAAGGATAGTTCAGGGACAATATATTTGTAAATACTTAGCTGCTAAAGCTATGAAATAAGGAAAATGGTGAGGTCAGCTATCTTAGGATATGGAATATGCCAAATGTTTGTTGAAAACAGAGACAAAAACACGTACACACATACGTGTACACTATGTGTATACATCACATATGTACATATTTATAGACATATAGATACATATGTGGGCATACACGTATATGAATAGATGATCATCTTAGCAAACTAATAGATCTTTAACAGTTTAATGCAATATGTTATCCAACTCTTTATAAATAAAAAAAAATTCAGCCCTACCTGAGTGTCATAGTTTTCTCTACCTTGAAAATTTCAAGTTCTCCCTTTCTAATTAATATTATACATTTTTTCTTTTCTTAATATGTCTCAAAATTATATATTAACTATAAAATACTGAATCATATCTGCATATTAATAAAATTATTTTACTGCCAAGGGGAGTTTTAACCTCCATGAGAGAAGATTATACTGAGGTATGGATATTTGCACTTTATTCTACAAGAGACTCCTTTTATTTTTTTCACACATGTAAAATTTTAGTTAAAAATTCTCAGTTTGTGTCTTTTTTGGTTTTCTAAGGCAATCTTAAACTCACAACAAAGTATTTTCAAATCTTTAAGACAATTTAAGAAAATATTTTTATGATATCTAGCTAGAAAAGGATTTCTAAAACAAGATATTAACAAGGCTTGACAAATCAATTGATACTCATATTAAAATATTCTCCAAAAAATGATGTAGAAAAAATGAAACATTAAAGACAAAGAGAAGGAAATTTCAGAACACATATTAACAAATGTAGTCTGTCTTAAGTTCCATATGAAAGTAGAGATTACCTAGTGGAACAATTAGTCAAGGATGTGAATAGAACACAATTTTCAGTGGAGGAAACGAAGAAGATAAATAAACAGAGATGAATGTGCTGGATCTTAACCAGAAAAATGCAAGTTAATGGCATGATGTGATAGCATTTTACACCTAATAAATTAACAGAAATTAAATCGGACAAAACCAAGTGTTAAAAGCAAATGGTAGAACCAAATCTACTGCATAGAGCTGATGGAAGTTGAATTTGGCACAAATACTTTAGAAAATGTAATAGTTTTTCTAGAGCTGCTGGAACAAAGTACTGAAAACTAGGTGCTAAGAACTACGTGGTGTATAACAACAGAAATTTATTTTCTCACTGTTTTAGGGGTGAGAAAATTGGCAAGGCCATGCTCTCCTTGTTTAGTCTAAGAAACACTTGTTCCTGGCCTCTTCCAGCTTCCGGAGTCAGCTGGCAATTCTTGGTGCTCCTTGGCTTAGGCACTCATCATTTCAGATAAATAGCCACCCTCTCTCTGTGAGTTCACGTCCCCTTCCTTCTCTGCGTGTTGGTCTCTATCTTCTAATGTCTTCATTGCCCCTTTTAATAAAGACCCCATTCATTTTGGATTAGGCCCTTGACTCTGAAATACTCATTTTAATTTCATTTTCCCTGTAAAGACCCTCTTTCCAAATGAGATCATATTCTGAGGTGCTAGGGGTTAGTTAGCACTTGAACAAGTATATATACACACACATAAACACATAGATACATATACATATATATTTATATGCATTATATAGGGACATATGCCATATAGAATTATTGTTTGTAAAATGCAGAAAAAGAAGCAAATCCAAATGTTAAACAACTTAAGAACCAATAAATATTTATATAATTGCAAATAAAGTAACACAAAAGTGACAAATGTAAGCTATAATTATTGGGAAAATATGTACTATACTTAGATAACATATTCACTGGAAAAGGGAAGCGTCAAAAGATTATATACAATGTGAAACTGCTTTTGTAAACCTCTACCAGCAAGCACTCAATAATTTTTTAGGGATATATACATACTATATAGATGTACGTTATTTCATTTATCTATTGGTATTTATAGACATATGCACATTTTCTCCCATATCTTTATATATTATGTAAATATCCACACTCATATACACATACATCAGATAAGCAATCAGTTACTACCAAATAGAGTTACCGCTGGGCTACCTAAAAGAAGAGGATGATACATGTGCAAGGAAAATGTTGTTAAAGTCCTTGAAATGTAATTTTTGAAGTGGTGCTATTTATTTTCTTTTGTATTTATTAAATTCTACAGGAAAATTTAAAACAAACAAATAGACAATATAGATCACAAACAATTTTCGTGTTCCTAGTACTCAAGAAAAGCAAAAATAGGTCTGCTATTTAGAATCCATCAAAAGGGCTTCAAAAATCTAAGGGCTTTAAATCCATCAAAAGGGCTTTAAATCTAAAAAAAATTAAATAACAACACAAGGAAATATGAATGTTATCAAATAAAACAATTAAAAAAACAATAAAAAGAAAACGTTCTCTAATTGAGTCAGCTCAGCACAATGGCTAGCATTGAAGTCATCAGATGTAGAATATTACGCATATAATATATGTCCAATAAATGATTTATAGGAATCTGGCTAGAGTATAACCATAAAACTTAATTTTATGGTTATACTCATTTTAATTTCATTTCCCCTGGTTAGATTCTTGGTTAATGAGCCATAAAAGTAGCTGTGCATATTTGAAAAAAAGCCAAATATAATGTCCCGTCAGACATTTAAAAACTTAATCATTGAAGTTAAAACAAAATAATAGGTAGATTAAACAGAGATAAACATCTTCTGATGAGAGAATTAGTGAGCTAGAGGATAAATGGAAGGAAAGTACATAAAAACTAATACATAGTTATGAGTAGGGAATGTATATCAAAATGTCCATGAAGCATGCATGCAACAGCCACCCTGATCCTAGAAAATTTTTGAGCAATGACATCAACATTTGATGGCAAAATTATTTTGAATCTTGAATGGTCACGCCACCACTATATTAACCAAGTGAGGTAACTCAATGAAGATAGTATTAGATCCAACAGAATCCCTTTGGACCATTTTAAGGAATCTAGTAAAAATATTTATTCCAGAAAAATAAAAGATTAAATCAAGATGCAGGAATACATTCAATCCAGGCAGCTAGGAATCCAAAGTGAGAAAATTAAAAAAAGACAAAAGAAAGAAAGGCTAGCCAGCCCATGTTGGAACAAGAACACTGCAGGCTCTAGAGCTGAAGCTTTAAAATTACTCACTAAGAAATTTGCAGTAACTGTTCACAAAGCACATGAAAAGCACATGCCTATAAAGTCTGTGAAAATAGGGCAGTGCCTGTGGCTCAAAGGAGTAGAGTGCCAGCCCCATATGCCAGAAGTGGCAGGTTCAAACCCAGCCCTGGCCAAAAAATAAAAAAAAAAAATCTGTGAAAATATAATTGTTAAAGAAGATCTATAATATTCAACAATTTAAATTAATTTCATGGAAAATGAAAAGCCTGCCTTTTTCTCTTTGACCTTTGCAAACTGGGGTATGTGTGAGTAGCCATGCTGACATACAAGACCTACATTTTCAACAGTTAACAGCTTATTGTTTTGAAACTCACACTTTAAAAAATCTCCGATATCACTGGCTCATTAACCAAGAATCTAACCATTAGTCTTCACTGCCCTCCATAGCACCAATGACGGGTAAGATTCCCCAAACTGGGACAACCTAAGACAGGATATGGAGAGGCTGCACCGTGGATTACTTTCATAGTACCCAAAGACGGGTAAGATCGCTCTGCGTTCAGTCAACC